>JAVYIG010003717.1:0-185275 GCA_035222895.1 Strongylocentrotus droebachiensis
ATATACATGTAGGTCTACAGTATAAGGGGGTAGTGAGCACTATTTTTTTTGTTTTGGCCCTCGAAAATTTGAAAAATCGCACCCCCCCCCCCCCCCCCTTGAGCGCCAGGGGGGAGGGCCATTTCCCCAAAAAGGTAAAACTAACGTTTTTTTACACGTTTTTTTTTCTTCAGGGGGGCCGGGCCCCTCCCCCCCCCCCCCCCCCCTGGATCCGCCACTGATTCCTTGACATGCACTGTCCGCTGATAACAGCTGCCGGGGCTAAAGCTAGGGTAATAATTACAAAGCTCTTTTCTTTGGGAGCGCATAAAGACGTTTTATATAATGTGATATGCGCTATGCAAGAACCGAATATTATTATTATGTATGTGAAAAGAAGTTATCTCCTGTGTTGCCATGTAAAATCATTTCGCCAAGCAATTGTTTGTGAAATGTAATAATGTGATATACTATACTACACAAAGTGATAGATCTCAACTTTTTGTGTCACATTTACATAAAGTAAGCAGACTTAAATATAAATAGATGAAGCTTTACAGTTGTCTAAATTTTGTATGTTTTTCGAAGGGATATGATAGTGACAGCAACATTCATCATGATGTATTTATGTGTTCATTTGAAATAAATATGTATCATCCACACATTTGTGATCTATGTGTTTTTGTCCTGAGTTCTATCGTGACAATATTCATTTTTGCCAAGGGATTGCAGCAACAATATTATGGTGTTTTTTTTGCTTATACACAAGCCTGTAACTTAATTATAAATTAATTTGTTGTCCAATCAGCAAATAACTTTGTATTAAAATGAAATATTATCAGTAGGTTGGTAATGGAATTCATATATATTTGCTGCCATCATTACACAGAAGATGATGATGATGGTGTTGATGGCTATGATGGTAATGGTGGTGGTGATGATGATAGTGATGATGATGATAATGATGATGATGATGATGATGGATGGTTGTGATGATGATAGTGGTGATGATGATGATGGATGATAGTGATGATGATGATGGATGATAGTGGTGATGATGATGATGATGATGGATGATGATGATGATGATGATGACGATGATTGATGATAGTGATGATGACAGTGAGGATGATGATGATGATGGTAGTGACACAACCCTGTATTGCACTGTTTGAATTTTAATGTTAAGGGCGGAATGACAAGAAATAGATTTAAATTCTTTTCGTCAGTCGTAATTGGTACGTAATAATTGTAAACTTGATCGAGACATAGTACTGATTTCAAAAATGATTTCATGCTTCCCTAATGTATACACTTTCCTGTTCTGAACTCAAGGACCCCAATCCGCCAATACGCAAGTTACGTACAATATGCCTGAAAACAATAAATACCACCCAGGCGCGGATCCAGGATTTCTTAGGGGGGGGGGGCCAAATTTGAAATTATGGAAGCAAAATATTAATACGTAATGGTGACCAGCAGTGGCGTAATGAGCAAAAGTGTTGGGGGAGTGCAGAAGAAAAAAAATCTACATCACCCCATTATTACATGCAGGCCCCTCTGAACGTTTTTTCAAAGTGGGTGGGGGTGGGGAGGGTAAAGTATTTACGATCAGGTAGATCGTAGCATAAATTGGTGTGGGGTCTAGGGGCAGAGCAGAGCGCCCGGAAGCTCAAGGATAAATTTAGACAATTTAATTACGGTCAGATGAGCAGATTTTGATACTTTATTTTTGACACTGGCAGCACACTAATTGGCGTGGGGTTCATGGGAGCGGAGCCCCCGGAAGCTCAGGAGATTTAGACATTAAATTACAGTCAGATTAGAATCCAGGGTCCACCTTAGGGTCCTAGGTCTGGAAGCTCAGAGTTTAAGGCAATAAATTACGGTCAAATAACGTCTAGGGGCCTGCCTTAGTGCCATTGGTTGGATTCAGAGGCTAGAGCCCCCGGAAGCTCAGGGGTTATAGGCGTTTAATTACCGTCAGATGAGCATATAGGGGCCCACATTAGGGCCCTTGGTGTGGTCCAGGGGGCAGAGCCCACGGAAGCTCAGGGGCTTTAGGCAATATAATTACGGTCAGATGAGCATAATATGTTGATACTATATTTGTGACAATGGCAGGACACTAATTGGCGTTGGGGGTCCAGGAGCGGAGCCCCCGGAAGCTCAGGGGTTTTAGGCAATACGTTAGATGAGGGTCTAGGGGCCAGCCTTAGGGCCATTGGTTGGGTTCAGGTGGCAGAGCCCCCGGAAGCACAAGGGTTTTAGGCGTTTAATTACTGCAGATATGCATATTTGATACCTTATTTGTGACACAGCTAACAGGACACTAATTTGCGTGGGGTCCAGGGGGCGGAGCCCCGAGAAGCTCACGCGTTTTAGGCATTTTATAGCGGTCAGATAAGCATTCAAGGGCCCGCCCTAGGACCCCTTGTGGGGTCAAGGGAGCGGAGCCCCCGGAAACTCAGGGGTTTTAGGCATTTAATTACGGTCAGATGAACATATTTTGATACCTTATTTGTTACACAGCTGACAGGACACTAATTGGCGTGAGGTCCATGGATGGGGGGGGGGAGCCCCCAGAAGCTCGAGGGTTTAAGGCATTAAATTACCGTCAGATTAGCATCCAGGGGTCCAGGGGGCAGAGGCACTGGAAGTTCAGGGGTTTTAGGAATTGACTTACGGTCAGATGAGCATATTTTGATACCTTATTGGTGACACTGGCAGGTCACTTATTGGCGTGGGGTCCAGGGGCGGAGCCCCCGGAAGCTCAAGGGTTTTAGGCATTAAATAACGGTCAGATGAGTTCCCAGAGGCCCGCCTTAGGGCCCTTGGTTCGGTCCAGGGGGGCAGAGCTCCCGGAAGCTCAGGGGTTTTAGGCATTTAATTATGGTCAGATGAGCATATTTTGATACGTCATTATTTTGTGACACTGACAGGTCACTATTCTTTCTTTCTTTCTCTCATTCTTTCCACTGACATGTAGGCCTCTTAATCAGCATATTTCTTGTCTGACTGTAAATTTAGGAATTTGTCATTTTCCAACAAATGCATAAAAAGAATAATTTACTAAAAAGTGAAGAAAATCTCGGAAAATTACGAATTTCAGCAACATTTGTAAACCACCGGTAACGAATTGTATCGGGGGTGGAAAATCGTGCCCCCCCCACCCAGATCTACACCTTTTTGGCGGGGAAAATCGCAACTGATCTCCCCTACCTTTCTTCTTTCTCTTTTGTTTTTTTCCCTTTCTCTCCTCTTTACCCTACCCTACCATTCATTCTCTCTCTTTTAGGTTTGCTGGGGGAAGGCAAGGGCCTTTCGCCCCCCCCCCCCCCAATTCACAACTTGTTGGCGGGAAAATTGCAACTTATATCCCCCTTCTTTTGTTTTTTTCTTCCTTTTATTTCCTTCCCTTTATCTCCTCTTCTTTTTTTCTTTCCCTTTCCTTCCTTCTCTCTTATTTTTTGATGGGGGGGGGGGAGGCAACAGCCTAGGAGGCAAGACCCTTTCGGCCCCCGATCTCTTTCTTACCCCTTCCTTTTCTTCTTCCTCTCCTTTCTTTCTCTTTCTCTCCTCTTTCCCTTTCCTTTCTTTCCCTTCTCTCTCTCTCTCACTTTTTTGGCGTGGGGGGGGGGGGGCAAGGCCCCCTCGACCCCCTGGATCCACGCCTGATACCACCCCACATCATCGTGTCCATTTAAATTTAGTCTAAATAATTTCGATAACGTGTTTTCATACTCATAAAGTAGGTTGTTGCAACTCACCTTGCATATTATCACTTCAAATGTTTTGTTTAACTTCTTGTTTGATAATTTGTGTGATAAAGACAGTCTAAAGGTATATTAAGACAAACAGAGTATATCATCAAGGTTTCATTACGAACTTTACCTTAATTGACACTCATTGTCGTAGGATAGGTTGGAATGCAAAAAAAGAAGAGCGAGAATGGTAGAGGTGATCGACGGAGAGAGAGAGAGAAAGAGAGAAAGAGAGGGAGAGAGAGAGAGAGAGAAAGAGAGAAAGAGAGATAGAAGGGGGAGAAGAGAGTTCTGGGAGAAATGAGAGATAAACAGAGGGAGAAGAAGAAAGAAAAAATGAAGAGAGAGGAGGAAACATAAATATATATATATGTGTGTGTGTATATATATATATAGAGAGAGAGAGAGAGAGAGAGAGAGAGAGGGAGAGATGTACAATGGGGATGTCTAAGACTAAGTAACTCTTCACTTTAATAAATTAAATGAGACAAATATTTTACATTCTTTCATATTATTCACTATTCTCTTTTTCAATCAAAGCTTCATCCGATATGCGAATGAACTTCATTAGGATGTAATCTTATTTACATTTGTTTTTGTTTTTATCTTGATAGGCTACAAATTAGCAACCGAAGTTTGCATGCTCTAAATGATAACCATAATTATCCTCTCATTTGAAAACAAACAATCAGGGTTGATAGTGATTAAACAAACCTTGATTCTTGAACCGTGTGTGGATTATTTTGCAAACTTTTGAGTCAGATTACTTTTAGATATACAACCAGAAAGATAAAACGCGTTGTGATTTCTGTGTGGAAATAGCTAGAGTGGAAATTAGTCCTGAAAAAAATACTCAACGGAAATAATGAAGACGGAAAATAGGAAGTTGTATTTGACGGGATTATTTTTGATACTCTATATTACATCTGGTGAGTAACATATTATTACTCTCAATATAATGATTCTCTCCTTAAAATAGCAAATGCCCTTGAATTTGCCATGTTTATCCTCGATTCTCAGGTATTGTTTGGTTTCATTGTGTTTAAAAGTGAGGCAGGGGGGCAGAGGCTTGGGGACTGGGGACTGGGGCTGCAACCCCTTCGAGAATTTGAAATTACCATATAGGGCACCCGCCACCTCATTGACGTGCAGTTAAGCAATCTATTTTTTTATTATTTCTACACCTTACATAATATGTCAAACGAAAACTGAAGAAGAAGAAAAAGAAGAAAAAGAAGAAGAGGAGGAGGAGAAGAAGAAGAAAAAGAAGAAGAAGAAGAAGAAGAAGGAGAAGAAGAAGAAGAAGAAGAAGAAGAAGAAGGAGGAGGAGGAGGAGAAAGGGGGAGAAGAAGGAGAAGGACGAGGAGGAGAAGAGGAAACAGAAGTAGCAGTAGTGGAGGAAGAATAATAATTATAATAATGATTGTAATAATGGCAATACATATAATAAGAAGAAGAAGATGAAGAAAATTTAAAACAATAAAAACGCTCTTGGCTAAAACCTATATCAACATTGGTAACTGGGAGGTTAAAACTGCCCATGGTGTTTTAAGGGTAAAGTTACAAAACTGGCAAACCGGATCAGAATCACTTGAAAACTTATTGATCATCTCATAAAGATCAAAATATAATAAGATAATAGTTGAATAATAGTTAACTATAGATTAAGGATAATCAAATACCTTTAAAAAAATTGTTGCTCAAAAATAGCCACAACGTAATGTATTTAAGGTAGCTAATTTGCATTAATTTGCATTTAGTCCGTGTGCATCATGTAGGGTTAGGGTTAGGGTTTGGATGATGTTTTTTTTTTTTAGAAACATGCCTCTACGAGCGAATACATAGTTCATATCGTGTCGTAAAACCAAAGAGATAGTAATATCCTCCTTGGTAGAACCCACCATTGGGATATACATGATTTCTGTATTAATGCTCCATTTTTCATGTTGGTATGATTTTCTTCATATTCGTATCCAGTTCAAGGCTACACATGTACCGATGGGCTGGTGATCGACGACGAAAACGTGTGTGATTTTAGGGAAGACTGTTCTGACGGCCTTGACGAAAGCACGTGTCGTAAGTAATGACTTTTACTTGAGTCGAGGTATTTTAGCCTTGATGTATGGAGTTTGGGTTGAATAATATGAGAAAAGGTGTCTGAAAGTGAAACTACACGTATTTATGACAATTTTATTTTATTTTGTTTGGGGGAGGAGGGGTGGCTATCATTATATCCTCTGAATTGTTATTCTATAAAACATACACTTGAAATAAAATAAAAAAACATATTTTCTGACTATAGATCTATGTACGATTAGAAAATTCGAAATTGAATCTATGAAAATCATCAATTTATTTTTTAAGATGTATAAGTGGAAATAAAACAATAATATGGAGCTGGAAATTATCGGCAAACTAGTTCAGTGCTTTAGAACCATCTTGGCATGTTTCACCGTTTTCTATTAAAGACAAATTTATATATTATTTGTTTTTTCTTTATTACATTTACTCTTTATGATTTATATTCGTGAAACTCTCTTATCCTCTTTCCACCTTTTTTCTCCCTCTATCTTATCTGTTTCTTTCTTTCTTTCTCACTCACTCTCTCAATCTGTTTTCATCATGTTCATCATCATAATAATCATATATTTCTCGTTCTCTGCCATTATCTCTTCCATACTCTCACCCCCCCCCCCCCCTCTCTCTCTCTCCCTCCCTCCTTTCTTTATCACCATCTCTCCTTTTTGCTCTCTCTCTCTCTCTCTCTCTCTCTCTCCCTCCTTCCTTTCTTTATCACCATCTCTCCTTTTTGCTCTCCCTCTCTCTCTCTCCCTCTATCTAACTCTCTTTCTTTTTATCTTTGTCCCCATTTCTCTCTCCCCCCCCCCCCTCTCGCCCTCTTTTCCCCCTCTAGCTGCGACATGTGATTTTGAGGGTGGTTTGTGTGAGTGGTATCATGATGCCAGTCTCGATCTGAACTGGACAATGTTCATGAACAATGAACCCGAGTGGTATTACGGTCCAGGAGCCGACCACACCCTAAACAGTGTTAACGGTAAGTCTTTGTTCTGGCCTCATTTAAAGCCCCACTGAACTACTTATAGCTACTTGCGCCCTCTATATAGGTTCCCAATGCCCCCCCTTTTTTTTTAAATGTTAACTGAGAGCTGATTTGATGAGATAACCACATGTCAGTGACCATGCAGGGAGGTCTAATCCCTCCTAGCCAAACTAATGCAGATAGGCTTTAAAAATGTTTCATCATACTGATGATGATGATGATGATGACGATGGTGATTATGATAATAATACTAATGATATACAGTAGGCTTGCGGGTGCACCATGTGAGAGAGAGGGAGGATTGAGGAATCCTGAAAATGACTCTCGGTAATCTTTCTTGAGGGTGTGTAGTCCTGAAAAGGACTGTTGGTGTAGTCTTGAAATAGACTGTTGGTTTTCTTTCTTAGCTTATAGTTCTAAGGAGAACTATAGCGCTTGGAGAGGATGGGTGGCGGGAGTGGCTCGACGTTTCGAACAGGTTGACTATCCGTCGTCAGGAGTGGACTCCTCAATCAGGACTCCTCAATCCTCCCTCTCTCTCACATGGCCCACCCGCAAGCCTACTGTATATCTACATCACCATGCAAGCCGAAACTTACAAGCAGCCTCTAATACTAATGATGATGATGAAAAATTATATCTTGAGAGCACATTTCGCATTCTTTATCTGCGTTAAGAACCCACTGCACTCTTGGGAATGTTCGAGTTTTTTTCAATTTTTTATTGTCACCACTTAAACAAAATTTAATCTGTATTGTACATAAAGTGGCCTTGATTCGTACTAAAAAAAAATAATATCTGTACTTTTTTCCGTCGTGGGCAAATGCTGTGTTTGTCTCTGATTCAGTATCAATGCACATTAGTCAAATGTAAACACACAAAGTGTGATATTTACACATTAATTATGATTTATGTATCTGTTACGGGTATAATAAGCAATGACAGCACCCATTTATCTGTATGTGTCCCATTACATTCCATGCATGAAGATAAGATATCATAATTTAAGGGTATCATGCAGTGTCATGGTACAGACCATTTTGAGAGATAAGAATGGCGATTTGCTCAAAGGTCCCTCCCAATACACCGGTTTACTAATATCTTCAAATTTATAAATGTTTCTTTCCTGGGGACAGTTATAATGAATGAACTGCAATGCTCGGAATCCAGTCTGCGTATATTACTCGTTGCTATGTTGGGAAAGCTACGGCCAAGCTTTTGTTTTGTTTTGTTTTGTTTTATTTTCCGTATACAAATTCAAATACATACAAGAATACAATTTACACATATAATACAAATCAAGAATTAAAAACGGCTGGAATGCTCTATTCAAAGCCATTATTAAAATGGCTCTGTTCTTCCTAGAGGTCCAGCAATAAAAAAAATTGCATACAATTTGAATATTTTAGTAAAACTGTCTGTTTAAAAAAAGCCCCACTTGTGGAAGAAGAAAAAGAGTCAAACTCGTAATTATGATTTTTTTTTTAAACCTTAATCATTAATTGTGAAATTCATCATCAAACGAATCACGATTTTCAGCCAATTTCACTAACTTGCAGTTTTTCTCAGTTTGCAACATTGTAAAATCTTTGGTTTGAAGATGTCGACGATGATGATAATGATAATGAGGAGGAGGAGAAAGAGAAATGAATATGGTAATGACGATGATGATGATGACATAATGTCTATCTTTAAATAAAGAACATTACGTCGTTGATAAGCTCGATAAGCATAAAGGCAATTTATTTATTGTAATTTCATTTAATTATTAATACATTTATTTTTTCATTTAGTTAACGTATTTTTACATATATTCAGATATCTATGTACGTATTTATTTATTAATTCGTTAATCAGTTGATTGATTGATTGATTGATTCGGTCATTCATTTTTTCAATATTCATTTAAAATTTCCGTCTCCCTGAGAAAGTGAGAATAAAGAGTAGCCACATTCAGTGTCACAATCATCTCTATTTCGATTGACATCCTACCTTAATGGCAGGTCACTATCTCTACGTGGACGACACTTACAGCGAAGTCGATCAAACAGCCATCATCCGTAGCCCAACCTACCAGATGGCTGCCCGACGTTGCATCTTCTCCATGTGGTACTACGCCTACGGCGTGGACATGGGAACCTTGAAGGTGCTCCAGTACACCCCATCGAACGACCGGAACTACAACCTCATGACCGTAGTCGATATCGGCGAAGACAAGTCCGTCAAGGATCGGTGGAACCTCTATGAAGTCCAAGTGGAAGCTTGCGCTGAAAACTTTCAGGTTAGATTTGGTGCCCGTTGGCGTTGTGCACAAGGCGTCGTTTTATTTCGATTACGTCATTACCTTCGCTGATCGAGCCTTTGCGCCAATACTTTAACGCGTTGTTTGCATTGATCATTGTACAATCGCTTTGTGTATATGATGTCAATAACACATGTTGCGTCATTGACATCACTGACGTAGCACTACGTCAGGTTAATGACGCCTCGTGCACACAAGGCATAAATCTTAAACCAGTGGTGTGTTTAGAAATTCTTAAGCTGGGGGGGGGGGGCAAGGGAGTTGGGGAGGGGGGAGGGTAATGAGTCTGGGCATTATTTGATCTACTTCCCTGTGCCTTCAAAAGAGGGGGGGGCATACCGTACCTATTCGATGCTGGATAGGCCACTGGATATAAGATATTGAATTAGATGTAGTATTTAAACTACAAACGTTTTCAAATGCCATGATAAGTTTGAAATATGTGAAAGTCAGAACATTATGGGGCCATATGATAATGAGGCGCATGGCATGACATATATAAATGTTGAAAGTTGTTGCTCGTTCTATTTCTCTCTCTTTCTCTGACGATACAAACTTTCTACTTTCATTATCCTTCTAGCTTTCGATTGAAGCAAAGGACAGAAATGACTACCCTAACACGGGAGGTTACGCAATTGACGATCTAAGATTCGAGGGGTGTGCGTATACCCTCCCTTTACCACCAGGGGGGTCGTGTGATGCCGATACGGAGGAGACGTGCGACTCGGGACATTGTTATCCAAAGAGTGAGAGATGTGACTATACACCAAACTGCTGTGATGGCACGGACGAGTCGACCCAAAATTGTGGTATGTTACTAATACTACCACCACCACCATCGCCACTACTGCCATCACCATATATGATCATCACCACCACAACCAATACCACCACCACCATCATCATCATCACCACCACCTACACCACCACCACTACTACTACCCCTACCACCATCATCACCACCACCATCACCACCACCACCACAACCACCGCCACCACCACTACTACGACCACCACTACCACCACCATCACCATCACCATCACCATCACCACCACTATCACCACCATCAACAGCACTATCACTCCTACTGCTACTACTTCAATAATTTCTGCCATAATTACCTTTCTCTTCGTAACATCTCATTACCAATCTTCTCATCAAGAAGTAATTCAATGACACATTCAAAAGGTTCACCTGTGACACTTAGTCCGAACAGGTAAACTAGCTTTTGGACTCGTCAAATAATTTAATTTCTAATACCTAATTTGAAATTATCCAGATGAATCTGTTGAACCTATTTGTTCTAATCGTTTTTCGATCCCAGCTGATTACAGGATGTGTGACTTTGAGACGAGCATGTGTTACTGGGGGCAGCTCACCGATGACACGTTGGATTGGACAAGAAAGACCGGTGGAACGGGTACCGGTAATACTGGTCCATGGATAGATCATACTACCTCTAGTAACAACGGTAACGATAAGATAAGACCTTTCCACTTCATGAAAATATATTTGTGAACATGTTGGAACTATTTTACGAGTCTATGTATTAAATGTTTCTCTTCACATTCTGTTATTTTCTAAGCGCTATGGTTCTTTTCGTTCTTAGAGTTCCTAAATACTCGATATTTTTATAATCATTATTATTATTATCATTATTATTATTACTATTATTATCATCATCATCATTATTCTTATATTCATAATTAGTATAAGGTAAGGAATATTTCTTTGATAGAATAGATAAATAGAATGCTTCAAAGAGTCGTGTAGCCCAAAAATGGGGGAAATGATCATCATCATCTTCTTCTTCTTCTTCTCCTTCTTCTTCTTCTTCTTCTCCTGATTCTTCTTTTCCTTCTTCTTCTTCTTCTCGTTAAGTATAGTTTATTATCAGATGTATTAAAACATATACACCTAGGGAAATGTAATCATACGCATTAGTGCACAGTTATATTCTTTTCATCCTGGCTTACTTGTTAACCAAACAATGACCTGTAACCTATGAAGACGATTAAAAACACGGTCTTATAAACTCCACACTACAGTCCCTAGAAATTAACTCCTGACAGTTTGGCATCGTAAAACGGCTCCATACTATTGAAGTCAACACATCCACCACCAGAACAATACGAAATTGATGAAATTGTATGAAAAACAAAAACTAGACAGTTACAGGCTTACAGCGTAAGACAGTGCATTTACCTGTTAAAAGATGACACCATAGGAAATTAAAATCCAATGCCTTTATTTCTCAAATCATCAGGCTATTTCATCTATACTGAGGTCGATGATGCATTTCCAGGTGACACGTACAGAATCGGAAGCTTTTACATCCAACCTACGTCGTCAGGGTGCGAGGTAAGTAGATAGATAGGACCTCTCTGTAGTTCCAGGTCCTGTTGGTCCTATGCCTATCCTATCACCCGTATGACTTCCTCCTCTGTTTTCATATCCAGGCAGCTTTTCCCTTGACTCTCATCCCCGGACAACAACCCATTCAGGACAAGTTTCCCTATAAAGGAATGTTCCCCGGGAGGACAACTACTTCCTTAATGGCAACTGTCCCCCATCTCTGTAAGACAAGTACCTTCCTATTTCTAAACTATCCCCCGGACAAATATCCCTTATTAGGATAACTCCCCTCCCGATGCAAAGTCCCTCAGATATCTTCCGATTATTAGGGCTGATCATGCAATGCATGTAGCCAAAGTAGGTCTAGCCATTAATAAATGTATGACATTCTACCTCCGTGTTTCTGGAGATGATATGTACATTAATTATAATCATATTTCTAATAATGATTTGATTCCTTTGAGTAAAAAACATTATACAACATTTCCTTTAAAAATATAAAATTTGGATGATAGACCATGTTTAAATTAAATTAAATTTTGCAAACAAATTAGAAAGAATAAACGAAGATAAAAGGTCAGGGTTCGGATAATTATATTGCTTTTCTGTTAGATTCGTTACTACCACCACATGCGAGGATCAGGGATTGGAACCCTGAACATGTACACCCGGACCAAGATCGATGGACCGATGACCCGTCTATGGTACAGTGATACTGCCCATGGGAACTACTGGCTCTATCAGAGGGTATCACTTACCAGTGAAGATGCCTTCCAGGTAAGTAAAAACATTATAAAACGACCTATATAGCCTCGTTCAGCCCCGTTAAAGGTATAGACCAGTTTTGGAAACGCCCCCTCACAAAAAATGAAATGGAAGCTCTTATTACCATTCATGTGAAAGACTAAGTTTTTACTAAGACGTGATGATACAAATTTTGCCGAGAAACCGGCTACTAATTGATATATTTGGTAAATTATTATATCTATCCGGACTGGATAGATATCGCGTAGTCCCATATACATCTTTCTGTGTACAGTGCTTGTAACTTTACCAAGACTGGGCCAAATTTCTTATCATTTTGATGATTCCAGAACCTTCACTATGAACATGACGGACAAAGAAAGAGGACAAAATATACAGTTCCTCATTTTACCCTCAACAGTTGCTGTGGTAGACAAAGGAACATCCCTTCACTGCTATTATGTACAAATGTGTAGAACAGGTGTCACATGCATATTGCCCCCGTTCTACACATTTGTACATAATAGCAGTCAAGGGATGTTCCTTTGTCTACCACAGCAATTGTTAAGGGTAGAATGAGTAACTGTATATTTTGTCATCTTTCTTTGTCCGTCATGTTCATAGTGCTTGCAGTACACATAAAAACTTATATGAAAGATGATCAACTTTTTCTGATCGATTCCACAACGTTTCATTCACAATGCAATCGCATGCCCAGAACTGGTCTTTACCTTTAAAAACAAAAGAGAAGAAAACAAAGCATTACATTTGGACTAAGATTGGTGGACCAATGACCCGTCTATGGTACAGCGATACAGTGATACCCTTTATCAGAGGCTACCACTCAACATTGATGACGCCTTCCATCAGGTTGGGAAACAGTTCTCAGTTTAGTGTCGCCGTTCAGTGATGTTTCGTTTTAATCTTTTAATCCAGAATGCTCTGAATTTCCGTTTGTAAATGAGCAAAACAATGTTCAAATTCATTGGAAAATTTGAGTCCATTTCTGTTGCAGTACATGATGCCATTAAAATGAGAACCGTAATTCACAGGGCAGCTTGCTTCAATCCGGTTTGAATACTGCGTATATAGGCTACAATAACTGCCTACACATGAGTGTGAGAAAGGCGATGCAAATGATTTGATGTTTAAAACAAATGTTTCAAATTAATATTAGTACATAACTCAAAGTTATGCATCAATGTATTGTTCCAACTGAAACATATTATATTATGACTCTTACTTTACTCCAGGTGGTATTTGAAGGAGTGAGAGGGTCGAGTAATTTGGGCGATATAGCTCTGGACGATATCACCTTTACTCCAGAGTGCGTCGAGTCGAAGGAGCCCCTACCTCCTGCCGACGTCATCCCTACCCAACGTAAGATTTAGTTCAAAGGTCAAAGTTCATAGTTTATTTCAAAATTCTTATGAGAATACATCAATGTTTATTTGAAACAGAAACAAAATAATTTTCACTGCTTTACAAAATAAAGGGAACACAACCACTATCAAAATTTGTTCGTTTGGTGATAATTGTTTCACTTGACTGCTAAGAAAGCATATGCTTGTTAGTAAACAACCAGGGGACAGATGGCTTTAAGTCCTCTCCGATGGACTTTGTAATGAGGATTAACGCCTTACCAAAGGTTACGTGACCACTGCTCTACCACAGAGCCATATAGCGTCTCGTCTTTGAAGATAATGACAATAAAACAATCGAAAACAGACAAAAATAGCAGATATATAAAAACATGTTGGGATTAAAAGAAATTTGCGAAATTTTAATCGTTATTTTCTTTTCTATAAGAAAAAGACAACGTTTTCTTCTATTTCAGTACAAAATAGTATGAAGGATCATCTATCGCTGCTGTATGACTAGTTGTTTCGGTGGAGTAAATAGACATGTCTAAACACGGTGGTCCTTTGCAAATCTGGTGGAGGGGTGTTACCAACGCAATTATTTATATGTTTGTTTGTTTCTTGTTACTTCTCTCAGCAAATCATTGTGAGCTCGGCATGCGACCATGTGACATAGATCAGTGCATCGATGAGTCGTATTACTGTGACTTCAATCCAGACTGTCCCGTTGGTGGCGAAGATGAACTATACTGCCGTAAGAATTTCACCAAGTTGTTATCTTATCACAAATACATTCTCTCCTCAATCTCTGTGTTTAATTTGTTGACGCCGTGGATCTTTAAAAAAAAAGGTCAAATAGGAAATAGAAATAAAGCACTGACAAGCATAGTAAGATTATTTGAATAAACAAGAACAAAACATAAATAGAAGCATGTTGAATAGTAGCAAAACGTAATCAAATTAAAGGCAAATCAAATACAAACAAAATTGTCCACATCAGACCACTCTTGAAAAAAAAGTAATTAACAAAATATATATATATTATATTGCTAACAAAAAAAACGCTGTGACATTTTATGTTTCTATGCTGATTTTGTTTTCATTTTTCAACCGTAATTTAGATGTTTAGAATTTATAAAAACATTTTGGAACAGAATATAAGAGAAACATATTGATTATAATTATAAACAAAACCTCATATTTTACATTAATGCTGATGCTTGTTACGCCGGACAGTGGATCATATGTTCGAGTCCCGCCGTTGCACTAACGTCCTCTGGCAAGACATTTATCTACACTTTCCTTTCCACCAAGGCGTAAGAAAAAAAATGGGTACCCGGTATAGGAAGAAATTCCTTGAATAAGGGAGTTTACAGATACAATCTGCGCAGGGGCAGATAAAAGTCATTTGTACCAAAAAGGTACAACCCACAGAGATGAATACTTGATATGCGCTCATGAAAGTTATGTAACATTATTCATTTATGCACCAACGGTACATTATATGATACGCAGGTGTTAAGTATTCTTTTCAAGAGGGCAAACAAAAGGTATTCATGGCGCACATCTAGGACTTGGGCAGTTATTATTCTAATATGCTCAAAGTGGAACTTCTCCATGTGTAAAAGATATGTGGATATTTGGGGTCATTTGTACCATGTGCTATCTGTAAACTCCCTTATTCTTTAGCGCCTTTTAATGGCGGCTCGGCTACCGTCGGATAAGCGCAGTAGAGTATATTCATATGTTGCTGTGTTATGTACATGTAAATGCACATATTAATATAAGGCCTATTATTATTTAGAAGTATAGTAGGCTCATATTGTATTTAAGCATTCTCAATTTCTCGTTTTAGCTTCTACTTGTGATTTCGATACGGTGGGTATCCTGAGCACGTGTTACTGGAGTCAAGACGTCAAGGATGATTTTGATTGGTCGTGGTTCAACGCCCCTGAGATGGAAGACAGTTACAATGGCCCTAGGTATGATCATACCACGGCTTCAACGTCAGGTATGCTGGCAATTCCATATTTGCTCCGGCGATAATTGCTCCCACGACAATTCCTCCGGTGACAAAATTATTGCTCTGACGCCAATTTTTCCAGCGATAATTGCTGTGGCGACACTGCTGCGGCGACAATTGCTGCGGCAACCATTCCTACAATCACATTGCTGCGGCGACAATTGATCTGGGTTTTCTATTGTCGAAGATAATAGGGTTAGGTTTAGGGTTATGGTTAGGTATATCAATTTGTTTAAGGTTTGAAGTTAGGAATTCGGAGAGTGTGGGACAATGAACGCGGATCATTGTCGAACGAGCACGTTTCAGGCAACCGGTTTGATAAATAATAATCCCCTCTCACTATCTCCCTCCCCCCTCTCCCTCTCTCTCTCTCTCTCTCCCTCCCTCTCCCCCTCTCTCCCTATCTTTCTCTCTCTCTCTCTCCCTCTCTCTTTCTCCCCCTCTCTCTCTTTCTCTCTCTCTCCTCTCTCTCTCTCTCTCTCTCTCTCTCTCCCTCTCCCTCTCCCTCTCTAGGCTTTATATGTATACAGTGAAAATGGTGATCATCCTGTTCCATAACGCTCTGTTTCTTTACCACTCTCTCAAACAGCACCACCACATTTCTATCTTCTCTAACCGCTTCTGAAGGCTATTCGCCCAGAAGATTCTTCTTCTCCATCTAATCCTCCTTTTCAATCCTCAATGACAGCGCCTCAAAGAGAAACTTAGTACTATAGACTGTACCACAACATAGTTAAGGCCCTTCAGGCTCTAAAAATTCTTCTCTTTTAATTTTTGTTTAAGGCACCCGCAAATGGACTCTTTATTATATTTAATTATATCTCATTGGTTTTTGTTGTTGCTTGTTAAACAATTTTTGAAGTGCAAAAATCGCTGCCAAGTGCCCGGGGCAACCCTTTAAGATGAGATTGTATGGGAATGTATATCTTTTTCCTAGTTGTGTGTTCTTCTCCCTCCAGGACACTATATCTACGTGGATGGAACAATCTCCTCCATCAATACTTACGCCAAACTCGTCAGTCCCATCTACAAGAAAGCAAATAGGGGCTGCACCTTCAGCATGTACTATTACATGTTTGGGGTCGAGTATGGAGACCTCGAGATTCGTCTCATTGATCAGGAGGGACTGGATATTCGTTTGACCAAGGTCGGTGACAACGCACTGGATTACAATAAATGGATCCTCAGCGAATCGTTGATTCCAGCATGTACCAAGAACTTCCAAGTAAGAAGATGTTATATAACTGGCAGTTGCGTATCCCACATGAGCGTGTGCGCCCCACTTTTTTTTTTTTGTTAACAATTTTGTTTTATTTCTCCATATGTGCAATATAAACCATAACATACAATTGAATAAAATAAACGTGTTCAATATTGATGCTTTTACATAAACATAATTAAACACAAACTTATTTGCAGTATATATAACTTAGCAGCAAAGTAAACGTATAAGTACCTAAACATAATATGTCAATTGTAAATGTTATTCACTTTTATACAACAAAAAAACTTAAACAAATCTGGAGGTAATTTTACTGGAACAATCCTGCCCCCTCCCTGCCCCCCTCCATCACACAAACATACTCATCCACCCACACACATACTCACCCACCCACCCCCCCCCCCCCCCCACACACACACACACTACCCACTCAGTGGATGTCTGCTAACATTCTCAACTCAAGAAAAATATACTAAATAAGTTATCCAGGCCGCAAAATAGAGTTATCACGGTGGAGAAGAAGAAAACAATCTTAATTAATCTTAAGCTGCTCCCACTTTAAGAAATGTGATCCCAGCTTTCCCATTTTAATTGCTATTTTCTTTTCCTCATCCCTATACTTAAATTTATTTTTTTTCATCTTTTCTAAAGTTGGTACTCGCCCCCCCCCCCGATCTTGACATAAATGTAACATACTTCACCATGAAAATGATAGTATTATACATTTTTATTCTATATGAACTACCTACCAACCCAACAAATATATCTCGCCATTCTAAATCTTTAATTTCATCTAACTCAAAAAGTTGTATTAAAGCCTGCCATATCCTTTGAACGCTCCCGCAAGATAAAAATAAATGTTTGTCTGTTTCTATTTCCTGCTTACAAAACGAACATAAATTATCACCTACAAAACCAAATCTATGAAGATGCTCATTAGTGTATATGGCTCCATGCAATAATTTAAATTGAAATTCTCGTTGTTTTCTAATGAGTATAGTAATTTTTGGTCTAACAAATATTTCTTTTAATTCTTTATCTATAAAATCATAATCATTTTGCCCATCCCTTACCTGCAAATCATACGTTTGTTGCAGTGCTTTGATAAAATAATCATAAATTGTTCTTGAACCCACATCCACAAACTGTATTTTTTTACTAGAAATATGGAAATAAGTATTAAAGCTTATCAAATCAACCTCGAGGAATTGTATTAACCCTGAATCATCCTTCCATAACCTGGGTATCGCATCATAAATATCAATAATCATAAGCAAATTATTACCTTTCATACCGAGGGTCATAAAATATTTAACAGACTTAACATGGCCTTTCTCAACCAATTGATTCAGTTGAACAATCCCTCTTTCAAGCAAGTATCTATCAAATATACTTTTTCCATTTATACATAATATTCCGATTATTAAAAATAATTGGATTAATATAACCCTCCAAATATCTTAAATTACTTGTCTCTTGCCATGCTTGCAACATTTCCATATAGTATGGAAATACACACACACTCACACAGTTTTTTTTTTTATACACAACATCAGATAATAATAATACTGTTTTTCTTGCAGTTTACCTCGGTTTATAAGATATTGACCGGCCCACTCAAACTGTAGGAAACATCTACCGGTCATATGACCACAGATCAACCGACCACCTTCGAGACAAAAGATCCAACGGCCCTTGGGTAAAACTCCCTTAAATCCGTTTGCCCAGTTCGCCATTAGCGAATGACATCACTAAAATATTCGGAAAGAGAGATTAATACAATCGTACTTTTTCTACCCCCTCCTCCCCAAAAGCGGTTCAAACTTTAGCCTATATAGTTCTCTTGCTCCGTGCAATTTTTGTCACCTCCCTGCTCCGTGTAAGCTATTAATAAAACAGGACATCGTTTTACTATATCATTGGCCCAATAATTCTCCTTCTCATGAATACCCAGATCGTCATCGAGGCCGAAGACAAACAAGTCCTACCTACCGAGGGCGGTTTCGCGGTCGACGACATCGCCATGAAAGACTGTTACTACCCGCCAGAGGTAGACCCTGGCTCTTGTGGTTTACAAGCTCAGTGTGATGCAGGCGAGTGCTACCCGGCCGAGAACCAGTGTGATTTCACTCAAGATTGCTGTGATATGTCGGATGAGGACCCTCAGACATGCAGTAGATATCGTTTCATTTATTTTTATTTTACGTTACATGTTCTCCTCATTTTCTTCTTTCTTTCTACTCACTATCTTATCTTCTATACATTCTTCTACTTCTCTTCAAATTCCACTTATTCTCTTTCTCTCCATCTCTTGATTTTTCTTTTCAATGTATCTACCACACTCATCCATCTCTTCCACACCTTGTTTCCTTCTGCCTTCTCTGTCTTCTCTACTCAATCGGAAATTATTTTTCCGGTCTCATATATTAAATTTTGATTCATTTTTTATATTGTGATTTATTTGTTGCGTCTCATTTCCCATTTCTTTTTATTGTCATTATTCTTTAAGTTTCGATTTCAAGGTTATCCATTTCAAATCCTTTAGACAGCACGTCATTAAACTCCGTCTTATTCTTTCATCAGTTAAAATCTTATTGTTTTTATATAGCTCATAATTCCCTTCATAAGATTAAGATTTATTAAACATACACAGCAATGAAAATGTGTGTTATTATATATTAATATGATAAAACAGAAACGAATGTATATTTCACAAAACAGAGCCGAATTATTAGTTAAAAACAGACAACATCATAAACATGTAGTATAGTGCTTACAGTTCATGAAAGTAATTTACAATTGTAAACGTGTACGATTCTTGTAAAAGTATGATTCCATTGTATTTTGTTCCTTCAAAGAACATAACAGTGTAGTGAGTGTTTGATTGTCTTTTTTTTCCTGCTAGGTCAGTTGGGTTACTCCCTGTGTAACTTTGAGATCGACCTTTGTTACTGGGAGCAGTTGACCACCGATGAGTTTGACTGAGTAGGAATCGAGGGGATACATCCAGCGAAGGAACAGGACCTAAAGAAGACCACACCTTTGGCACCGATGAAGGTATAGGTCTAAAAACGTCTCTGGGATCAAAAATGTAAAGGCTGAAAAAATCGTATCAATACCATGACTACTTCTAACCTTAATAAAGATTGTGAAAATGATAATCATGGTGATACTGATGATAGTTATTACCATTGTGTTACTTTGTTTCTCATAGGGTGCTTCCTATGCGAAAGCACCTACAAAGTAAACAAGAAAAACGGGCTAAAATTGTCCAACAGAGTGCAGAATTAAAATTAAATGATAATTATGATGTTACTATGGTGATGGTGATAATGATAACGATGGTGAGGATGATGATGATGTTGATGATAATGATGGGGATGATTTTTTTTCCTTGTCAATAGGCTTGTTTGTGTACCGTACGTTTTATTATTTCATATCATACATTTTGTTAAATATCATCTCATTTTGACTATATGTTTCTGAATGTTTAAGTGATTCCTTTCAAACTCGCAATTTCAGGTTATTACATCTACACGGAAGCAAGTAACCCTAAGAAGTTGGGAGAAAGAGCAAGACTTGCTAGTTTTACAATTGCGGGATCACGTATTAGCGTGTGTTCGGTAAGTCTGGCGACTGTACTTCTCCCTCCGGTCTTTCAAACAGTTGCGATTGTTCGCAAGTTCTACGATTAATCGCAATCTAAAAAAAAAAACATTCTCTTTAGTACAGAATTGAGACTAATATCAAGTTGCAATCGATATGAATCAATCGCCATTGTTTATGAAACTGGGTCCCAGTCGTTTTATTCTTGTTATTAGGGACTTTTAGAAATGCACGTCAAGAGCTTTGACTGCAACGTGTGACGTCATTTTAAGGCACTGCGCCTGCGTCACGTGGTCTCAGTCGGCGATCGAGAATGCGTCAACCTTGATTTTCCTAAATCTAGTACATGCAATACATACATACATTATTGACATTTATAAAGCGCCTTTACATGCTGAAATGTGTAGAACAGGTGTCACATGCACCTGTTCTACACATATTTACATATTAGCAGTGAAGGGATATTCTTTTGTTGAGGGTAGAATGAGGAATGTCCTCTTTCTTTGTCCGTGATGTTTATTGTGTTACTTCCTGCATGCATATCGTCGAGTGCAATCTAAAAGATTTCTAATTGTAGCCAACATGGGCAGTTAAGTACGTTGACACGCATGATCAGTCGGCGTTCGTCGTGTTCTCGTTCACTCATTCTAAAAGTCCCTATTAAGATGATTACGACTGTTCATGAAAATCAGTATTGATTTTATTATTTACGATATAAATCTACGTATCTACCTATTCTACTTTGCTATTGTTGCACCTCAACATTGCATAACCGAAACTTAAAACACATCGCCAAATTGCTCATACCCCCCCCCCCGACCAATGGCGCCCTCCGTGACCCTTGCGTCCGAGCGCCGCCAACGTAACCTCTTCCTCTTATCACGAGTTCCCTAGGACACACCTTGGTAAAGGCGCTGGGGATGGAGGGAGGGAAAATAGGTAGATACGTAGATTTATATCGTAAATAATAAAATCAATACTGATTTTCATGATTTACATCAATAAATCAACGTATCTACCTATTCTACTTTGCTAAAGACCAGCACAGATTAATGCCGGGTGGTAAAAACCAAGCAAACTCATCAAGTTAATGAGAAATAGACGACGAAGCCGCCTTCAGAGAAGCGACCACAAAGGTTCGTTCGCCCGCGGGCACATCTTTGAGGTAAAAAGCAGTAAAAGAACTTGGAGACTTCCAAAAAGCTGCTTTACAGATATCTTGAACTGAAACTCCGATGAAAAGAGCCCAAGACGTACTGACACTGTGAGTATTATGGGCACGAGGAGTCCTGCCAGGCGTCAAGGCCTCAGGGCCCGCAGCCTTGATAGCCAAGACTAACCACCTGGAGATCGTATCCCGAGATGCCGCCGAAAGTGGCTCTCGAGAAACCAGAAAGAGCTGATCCGACTTGCGAAAAGGCTTCGTCTTGTAAAGATACCATTTGAGGGCGCGAACGGGACACCACAGTCCGTCCCCGAAGACCGAAGAAAAATCCGACAAGGGATGAAGCACCACTTCCACTGAACCCGACGTGTCAGACTGATTCTAAGCAATAAAAGAAGCCTTGGGAATCAAACGAACCCCACGTCCTTCCCAGCGGATATGCCCAGGGGCAGCTGAAAGGGTATGAAGTGAGCTCCTACGCTGACCAGAAGTGATTACCATGAGAAAAACCGTCTTGACCGTAGTAAGCAGAAGCGTCGCAGAACACAGCGGTTCGAAGGGAGTGCCAAAACCTTGGGTAAACTCCACACTGGCGTCAGAGGTCTGAAGAAGGGTCTCTTAAGGAAGAAAGACTTCAAAAGAGCCGCTAGCCGAGGAGCAGAAGAAACCGAAGATAGCAGACCGATAGCCACAAATCGTTGACAGAGCCCTCCCCTTGTCATACAAAGAGATCAGAAAGTCAGCAATAGAAGGCAAAGACGCCTCTCTAGGGGCGACGCCCACCTCCTCACACCAAGTGTGAAAAGCATCCAACCAGGAGTTGTAAACCGTCCTGGCCGACTCTCGTCTACTCTGGACTAGAAATTGTGCAGCACGTTCGGAGAAACCTGACGAACGAGCCCTCTTCCCGATAACCGCCAAGCGGTCAGACGGAGGATTTCCGGCCGCTGGTGTAGAATACCAGACAGAGGTTGCGACACCAGATCCGGATGACACGGCAACGACCACGGAGCCCCCACCAGGAGGGTCAGGAGGTCCTGAAACCACGACCTCGCCGGCCACCAAGGAGCTATGAGAATCATCACCGCTTGATCTTCCCTGATCTTCCAGAGCACATGGGAAAACAACGCGAACGGGGGAAAGGCGTAAGCCCTCCATCCCTCCACGGGATCGCAAAAGCGTCCAGAGCAAAAGCTCCTGGTTCCCGGACTCTCGAGAACATCGAGGAAAACGATGGTTGAGCGAAGTTGCGAAGAGATCGATGTCGAGAACACCGAACACTCTCCCCAGTTGCCTGAAGACAGTCGAAGGCAGAGTCCACTCTGAGGGAAGGCACTTGTCTCTGGAGAGAAAGTCCGCTAAGATATTCTCTTCGCCCGGGATATGTGATGCAATCGGGAACACCCTCGCCCCCTTGCACCACGCCCAGAGTTGAGAGGCCAACTCGTTCAGAGCCACAGAATGAGTGCCTCCCTGTCTGTTGATGTACGCCATCACCGATACGTTGTCCGTAAGAAACAGAACCGAACGACCCACCAGACGAGCACGGAAGTGACGAAGCGAAGCAAACACTCCCATGAGTTCCAACACATTGATGTGGGGCAGAAAGTCCAGATGACTCCAGTCTCCTGAAATCATTGACCCCTGGCAAAGACCTCCCCAAACCAACAGCGACGCGTCCCTGGTGACGGTCACAGAAGGGAGAGGAACTCGGAAGCGTTTGCCTTGAAGGAAGAAGGAACGACGAAGCCAAGGACCTAGAAGACCCTTGACTCTGGACAACAGGGGGATCCACGACAAAAGAGAACTCACGCTCGGCTGACAAAACTCCAACAGAAAGAGTTGGAAGGGACTCATCAAATAGTCGACAATCTGGAAGCATGTCGACTAGACTGGAGAGAAACCCTAGCCACTGAAGCCAACACTCGGCTTTCACCCGACGTGCACATCTCAGAGACCGAGCAGTCCTGACTATCGTCTCGACCCTGTCGAGCCCGGGACGAGCCAGCTGATGACGAATGTCCAGCTGAGCACCTAGGTAAGACGGCGTGCGAGTCGGAACGAATTCTGATTTCTCCCAAATTATGAGAAATCCGAGATCTTGAGTCGTGCTGATCAGAATCTGCATATGATCCAACAGCATGACTGACGCCACGACTCTCGTGAAAATCCGAGGAGCAGGGCGCAAACCGAACAGGAGCGCTCTGTAACGGTAGAATTTGCCCAGGAAAGCAAAACCCCACAAGATCCCGCGACCGCGGATGTATCGGCACATGAAAATAAGCGTCGCGAAGATCCAAAGAAACCGCGACGTCTGCGGGATTCAATGAAGAAAGGATGGTTGCCAGATGATCCATTCGGAAATGAACCTTTCCCAAAAGAAGATTAAACCGCTTCATGTTGAGAATCATTCTTAAAGAACCCGAGCACTTGGGAATTACGAACACCGGCGACAAACAAAGACACGGGTGATCGTCTAATTCCTCTATTGCCCCCTTCTCTAACAGAGACACGAATTCGGAGGAAACGTGACTCTGAAAAAGAGGGGACATGATCGGAGAGCGGCTCCGGAGGACGCCATTCGGAAGAGGTTCCACAAAATCTATGAAGAACCCTTCTCGTACCACCGACAGAACAAATGCGTCGCTGGTGATCTTCTCCCACGCCGGGAGAAATCTCCGGAGCCGCCCGCCGACCTAAGACCCAAGCACTCGGGGGAAGCCATCATCTAGAGAATGACTTCCCACCACCACGAAAGGGAGTCCGGGAATATAGAAGAATCACGGTAAGAAGAACCTCGAGACGAAGGACGACCACGATCCTGGTATTCCTCCTCGGCCGGGTACCAGTCCTGAGGGCGGCCCTTAGACTGGCCGACGTTCTTACGAAAAGAACCCGAAATCTTCAAACTTTTCTTACGAGGTCTGGAGGAAGGAACCGGTTCTTGGACATCACGAAAAGCAACGGACAGGTCTCGAGCCTGCTTCTCACCATCAATCTCGGCTTGCAGTAGAGTAGTGAAACTATCTCCACAAAGGTGGGGGCTGGCCACTGGAATCTGCGGAAGCAGTCCTGGAATTTGATGCGGTCGAATGCCCAAAAAAGTGAGCACAGCCTCCCGACGATACCGATCAACCGAGCCCCCCCTATCTTGACCAGATAAACAGGGACGATCCCCGCCTCTCGGAGCGCCCAACGAAGCGTGAGGCGGAGAAGCAAAAAAGAGAGGACCCCGGCTGAATACGACAACTCGAAACCCGCACCGGCGACTGCTCAGGCGAGATCGATGCATCTTCGGAAAACTCAGAAAATAAATCAACCGCGATCGGATCCGAAAGTGAAGTAGGACGAACCGGAGGAGCCGACTCGGGCACCGAAAATCGAAAAGCGTCAGCAACAGCCCGCATCCAATCCGAAAATTCCGGCGGGGGTGGAGGCACCGACGGAGGGAGAGTAGCCACCAAAGGCGGACCCCGAGGAGCCGCAAACGGTGCCATAAAATCAGAGCGCGGATTCTTCGAAGGATAAACAAAATCCGAGGAAGAACCGGCCACAGCGTCCCGGGAACCCCGCCTCTTACGAGACGTAGCGGTAACGGAAAAGGCCGAAGAAACGGGACGGTTATCCGATAAAAGCCCGACGGTAGGAGCTCCCCGCAAACCGAATCGGGAAAACGGAACACGCACCGACGGAGAGGCGCGGTTAGTTGAAGCCCCAGGATCCGACTCGAAATCCGGAACCGGCAAATCCGACAAAGGGACAGAAGAACCGAACGGTGACCGGTTCAAGTCCGGATCCACAGAAGCAACCCGAATATCCGTCGATGGATTTGTGCACCGACCAAACAAAAGAACCGACGGAACAATTGTTGGCGGTGCAGAACTAAGGCCCGTTCCACCCAGGGTAAGAACCTCTGGGTTTCCGGGAACCGTATTGAGGGGCGACAATATCGCCTTCTCAACCATTCTCCTGGGCTTCCCTTGCCCGCATAAACGTCCACTGACGTTCGCATCCTTGGGATTTGCGGTGTCACCACCGCTCCCGAGGGGCGTAACTAACGAAGACGTATTACTAGAATCCTTCGTCTTCTTTCTCGCGACAGAACTTGATTTCTTCTTCGTGAAACCTGCTAAGAGAAAATAAGAACTGCGAGACATATTATAACCTGCGGGAAAGAAAATTAAACAAAGGGTACGAGCAATTATCAACAAGAATTAAAGAATTAAATAAACTACCAGTGACTAAAACACCCCACCGACTACCCCCGCACGCACCCGAGGCCTCGGAGGAGTGAGGACAGGCAAACGCGAAAGCGGAAACGTAACAGTAGTCGGCAAGAAAACGTTCTAGAATACTGATAAATAAATAAATTCACGGAGTGAAACTACTCTCTAACGAACAGGAAATCGTAGAGAATATTATAAAAGGCGAAAATGCGAACCAAAAAGTGACTAAAGAGGAAAAACTCTTCAACTTTTGGGAGCGATTTTTAGAGTAACTTATCCGTTCGGATGCGAAGAGATAAGAGGAAGAGGTTACGTTGGCGGCGCTCGGACGCAAGGGTCACGGAGGGCGCCATTGGTCGGGGGGGTATGAGCAATTTGGCGATGTGTTTTAAGTTTCGGTTATGCAATGTTGAGGTGCAACAATAGCAAAGTAGAATAGGTAGATACGTTGATTTATTGATGTAAATCCTAAATGTCAAAGCCGTCCGTTTATCTTGGAAGGAAAATGAAGAGAACCGGTGCACGCAATTATTCCCCTCTATTAACAATAAAAGAGGATTATGCAGACTGTAATTTCAAGGAGGCTTATTATTTCCACGCTGAACCTGTGTTTCATTAAAGCTCCTAAACAATACCCATACTACTTTCTTTCTTTGGTTTGATAGTTTTTTAACCAATAATATTATATGCTTCCTTAATTCATTATTAAATCTCCTTAATGCCAAACACCTCTTTTATTATGACCAGGTAGGGAATATACCCTTTTTTGGCGGGGGGGGGGTGGGGGGGGAGCTATAAAACACTGACAAGTAACATGTCT
Source organism: Strongylocentrotus droebachiensis (assembly GCA_035222895.1). Classification (NCBI taxonomy): domain Eukaryota; kingdom Metazoa; phylum Echinodermata; class Echinoidea; order Camarodonta; family Strongylocentrotidae; genus Strongylocentrotus; species Strongylocentrotus droebachiensis. Next base: position 26,630 of record JAVYIG010003717.1, read on the forward strand.
ATTATGTTGTTTTTTCTTCTCTCCATATAGATGAGATTTTTTTATCACATGCGTGGCATCGGTATGGGTACAATGACTGTCTATACCAGGACAATTATAAATGGACCACTGACGAAAGTGTGGTCTATGTCACGTGATCAAGACAACGAATGGTTCTACCAAACGCTTGACATACAGAGCACTGTCGACTATCAGGTACGTTCCACCATAAGCATTAAGTTAATTTGATCAAATATGGGGGGAATTAGGGAACATTTTAAAAAAAATCAACTTTTACTTTGCATTAATATAGGATTTCTCGGCCGTATTCGCGAGTTTGTCATTCAAATTAATTTGTCTTGCGTTCAAATTCGACGGTTTTAGTGCAGTCAGGTATATCTCGTGTTTATATTCCTTTTTGTAGTTTTCAAATCTATGGAATTTTCATTCGAATCTACGTATGTTTCATTCCAATTAATGAACAATGTGCTTCTTTCGCTATTTCGTCATTCGATTTGGCGCAACACGATTTTCTGACAACGCGACGGTGTACTTCTGGCATTCTAATTCATTTGTAGCATTCAAATTAGCACTTTGTGCACTTAAATTGATGGTCAATATACATTTCTCGTTTATTACACACTTTTTATAGCTCATTCTTTTTCTTTCAAGATTGTTTTTTCATGTGTATTTCATCATATTTAATTTTCTTGAATTTATACACTTATACTTATTAGATTTATCTGATATTCATCAGCATTTCAGTTTAATTGTTAAGAAGAAAAAAACGACTTGCATCTACGGACCTGATGGTCTCAATATATTTGTAAATGTTCATGTAAGGAAGTTGTTTGTCTTATGTTTCATCATAAATTTATCATAATTTCATCATAATTTCATTATGGAAGAAGGGTACAATACTGTGACTGGGGTAGAGACTAGAGTCAACAATTTGAACATGATTCATTATTTATCCAAGTCTTTAGCCATCGATCTGCTAATGGGCAAGTAAACTATGAAACTCTTTACGAAAAACAGAGGGGTGTGCTGGGTATAAGAGAAGATGTGAATTACTTTTGTAAAGTTCCGAGTCTGTAGTAAAAAGGGGCGATTGAGGGTACCCCCACCTTTCCCGGGTATAACATGTCCGTGCAGAAATGCCATATCCCTTGATTTCGCCCCTTCTTTACTTTATGTCTGACTACACCCATCTGCATTGTCCTGAAAATGAATAACTGGAATAACAGCTTAGACCCCAATGGCAAATCATCCATTTTAACTGCATTATTTAAAAACTGTAAAAGTTTGTTGCAATTCTTCCCCATAACATTCCTAACTTTAATACAAATATTACGAATACGAATGACAGGTGTTAATTTGAATGATACAAATTACGCTTCGACAAGTGAATATTAATTTGAATGCTAGTTGAGCAGTTTCTAAATTGAATGACAGATTTATGAAACCCTTCGACCAAAATCCTAAATTAAATACAAAAACTGGAAAATTGAATGATAGTTGGCATGGTAAAGCCGATCTGTGCTATTAAACTTAAATGCAAACTAAATGAATTTGAATGACAGACACGCGAATTTGGCCGGGAAATCCTATAGTATTGATATTGATGATGATGATAATGATGACGATGATGATAATAACAATAATAATAATAATAATAATAATAATACTAATAATAATGATAATGATAATGATAATAATAAAAATAACAATAATAATGATAAAAACAATAAATAGTAATAATAATAATAATAATAATATTATTATCATCATGATCAGTAGTTTGTATAATGTGTAATGCTTGAATATTGATATCGATACATTATGATAGTGTTACTATTCTCACTACCCTATGTCTATCATCTTACTATCCCTACTTGAATCTTCTTCTTCTTCCTCCTTCTCTCCTACTTTTTCTCTTCTCCTTCCTCTTCATCCTCTTCTTAATCTTACCAACCTCTTTTCTTTGCTTTCTTTACTCTACACCACCATCATGTTCTTCCTCACTTCTCTTTATCTCCTTTATATATGAAATGAGTTAGGGAGATCAAATAATAAGAAATAAGCATTTTAAAGTTAATTTTATTTTTTTAACAATCTACTCATTCAAGTTTAGTTCATTAATTTGAAGTTATTTGATATGAATGTTTTTATATACTGTATTTTACATTTGTAAAACATTGCCCAATTCGGCCTTGTAGGCCGCGATGCGTTGTTGTTCTTTTATTCTCAATAAAAACCATTATCTATCTATCTATCTATCTATCTATCTATCATTATTCTTATTCTTATTTCAGATTATCATAGAAGGTAGTATTGGTACGACGACAGACGGTGATATGGCTCTAGATGATATCAGCTTAACACCAGGATGTGTGCCAGCTGCAGAGAGTCTCCCAGCAATATCAACTGTGCCTCCCAGTAAGTACTGTGTAATTTATATCAAATCAAATTATTTATTGAAATAGAATTGAAATAGAATCCACAACGTTAGATTATTTTCAGTACACAAGTACGTTTAAAAAAAAACATTCACATAATATACATGTACATCGAAATGAGTTGGAAAGTATTTGTTGAAAATGCATCAACTATGGAAATAATCAATTTACCATGTCAAAATGACAAACAAAGAAAATGAATTACTGAAAATTCCTCAAATGTATAAAAAATGCATATAAAGCTACAAAATGAGATGGAAATACAAAGTTTGAGATTATCTAGTACATTTACTTTTTACTAGTAAGTACAAGAGAATAATCAAAATGTGTAGAGTGATTAGTCAATTTCCAGACCATCGTTGAAACTAACAGAACAAACGAACAAGCCAAAAGTGGTATTTTTTTTTTTAAGTGACCTTACCCCCCCCCCCCCCCCTCCTACGGAGCAAAATGTCAAATCTTCAAATTTCGAGACCGAAAAAAAGTGTCCTCTTACTCCCCCCCCCCCCCCCCCCCCCCCCCCCCGCTTATTCAGTGGCTGGCTGAGTCGTTGCGACATTTTTGGCCCGATTTCCAAATGTTAACCCCCCCCCCCCCCCCCCTTCCTTTGAAAAAAATCCTGCGTACGCCACTGCCTGGACCAAAGACCATACCTAACCCTAAACCTTTTAAATGATCAATTGTAACCCTAACTGTAACCAAGTTATTTTGATGGAATAATGCCTGAAGTACTTTTTCAGCGGGGTTGTTAGAAGAACTATACGGCCAAATAAAGAGTTTAAACTTCAAATCTTGTCTTTATCGTTCCATTTCTGCTCTTGTCTTCGTCTTTGCAGTGTCATATCTCTCTCAAACTTCCTATGATCCTTTTTTTATATTCACAGCACAAGTAATTTGCACAGGAGGGCAGCTCCCGTGTAACATGGGCTGCATTAATGAATCATCTTACTGTGATTTCAAACATGACTGTCTCCCTGGCCAGGAAGATGAAGTCACGTGTCGTGAGTTAATGTTCATTCGCATCATTTTAAAATAAATATTAAGATGGAAATAAATATAAACAACGCAAACGTAATGAGCTGTCAATCTAGGTAGATATCGTCTAGAGCGCAAAGAGGTAACACATTTAGTGTAACTCTACTCAAAGACAGTCCCAAAAATAATTATTTGGGATTACTAACAATTCATTTATTTTGAAATGAGTCGTTCCATAAAGTAAAAGCAGAGACGGTTAACACCCTTTCGTTCTGTAGTGACCTTAAAGCGGATACTGGGTTATGCATGTACCTATCCACGCATAATTGTGGGGGGCAAGATCAATGACTGTGTACCATGTGAGTGGAAGCTAGATATCAAATAATATCAAATTACGTATAAAGCATACAAAACAAGTACAATGTCTTTGGACCTAGATCATTGGCATGAATATTGTATTGCGATTAGTTTTATTAAGGGTAGTGTAGGGTATCGGGTTATCCATGTAGGTTAGAAACCTACCTAATGTATATGAATATTTATTTATTAGTTATTTAGGAAAGGCAGATTATATACAGATGTCTCGTGAATTTCCCCTTCTGGTTGCATCTGGGTACTCGAAAAGAAGAGGTTCTTCAGATTGCAAAAACAACACTCAAACTTAGATAATTACCACAATAAAAACGCACTTGATTCTTTGTTCATTTTTTCCAGCTGTGTTCTGTGATTTCGAGTCTGACATGTGCTACTGGACCCAAGCCAGTGATAATGGCGTGGACTGGACCTGGTACAATCACGGTGAAGATCCAGCTACTTACAACGGACCAGATAATGACCATACCACAGGTGGTGCCAGCGGTAGGTTGCCCAAACATATGTATACGTCCTTTGGTGAGGTATAGATCTACATTTGCCACACTTGACCCAGGTGAAATAAGTGGTTGCCTGGCAGGAAGCAATGTTAGATGGATAATCTTAGGGATGGCAGCGGTGGGATATGATGATGCGCATCAGCTTTTTAATTCCAATCTTGTGTTTTCTACATCTAAAATGAGTGATGCGCCCTCTTCTTCATCCAGACCAGAGCCAGCGGCAGATGACTGTGACTCTGGATCAATATCAATTCTCTATAGATTTATTCACAATGTTTAAAGATTTTTTTATGAACCCGAAGGAAATCCAAAGCTCTGTAAAGTCTTAAAGACAAAGTAGCACAACACCAATGAAATTTTAGAGACGAATAAGTCTTGAAAAGAAAATCAGGTGTTAGAGAGATACATGAGCACCTCCAACTTGGTGAACATAATTTCTATATATAATAAACCCTTAGAGAGCATCCCCAACATGGTGTACACTCTGTACAAAGACATTGAAGTCTTAGTGACAAACAAGCATCTTAAACTTGGTAAACAAAATTTCCAGAAACATTGAGGTTTGGAAGACAAATAAGCATCCCTAACCTGGAGAAAATCTTGTCCAGAAATTTAGAGAAAGTTGTAGCCTCCTTATCACAATCCTCATGACTGCCTTATTCCACCCTATTTTCAAGGTCACTACATCTATGTGGATGGATCCATATCAAGACTGACCCAGAAAGCCAAGATCATCAGTCCCATGTATAAGAAGTCGAAGAGGGGTTGTGTCCTCACCCTATGGTACTACATGTTCGGGATCGAGTATGGTGACCTAGAGGTCCGTCTGATGACACAGGACGGCCAGGACTACCGGCTCACCAAGGCAAACGATGGCGCCTCCGATTATAACAAATGGCAGATACACGTCACCGAGATACCACCATGCACGACAAATTTTCAGGTTAATCCTCCTCACACCACTTGCAATAGTTAGTTTGTCTGCGTGATAGGCTGCTAAACATTATTAAACATGGTTCTAGGACACCTACCCCCTGGACATCCACCCCCGGATAACCACTCCAAGTCAAGTACCCCCTAGGACAACTACCACCTAGGACAGCTACCCCCGAACAACTATCCCCAGACAACTACCACCTGCGACAACCATCCTATAGGACACCTACCCCCCGGACAACTATCCTAGGGGGTAGTTATATGGGGGTAGTTGTCCGGGGGTAGTTGTCTTGGGGGTAGTTGTACTAGGGGGTAGTTGTCCGGGGGTAGTTTTCCCAGGGGGTAGTTGTCATTGGGGGTAGTTTTCGGGGGTAGTTGTCCGGGAGGCAGTTATCCTGGGGGGTTGTTGTCCTAGGGGATAGTTGTCCTAGAGGGTGGTTGTCCTAGGGGGTAGTTGTTCTAGGGGGCAGTTGTCCGAGGGGGTAGTTGACTGGGCCTTCTTATCCGGGGGTTGATGTCCAGGGGGTAGGTGTCCGGATACGATTAAACAAACATGTCAAAAAGAGAAGAAGGAATAACTCGATCACTTAAAAAAAGTTAGATAGAAATGCGATTGTGAAGGAGTGTTTTTCTTATCAGCTTATTTTAACACATCTCACTGCTTTAGCGAAAAGTGGACAACTGCCATTTGGTGGCGATGGCCCGGCTTTTGCGTCCCCACCCCCCCCCCCCCCTCCTTTTGTCATGGAGGTGTCGTCCTAATTCTTAATTTCCAGTAGCAGTCCTTTTTATTTCCAAATGTGACTTATATTTTCCTTTGTTATCAAAAAGTTTGTATTCAAAGTTGGCGTACCATGTGAACGTGACATTATTGTTGATTCTGTAAAGCCCTCTGTTCGTCTCTTGGTGAGCATCAAATAAAGATGATAAGTTTTAATAGCAGAATATGCCCTAGCACAATGTTACCTTCCAGAAAGTAAGCATTGCGTCTGTGACGAAACTGACATCGCTATTCGTGAGTAGATGTATGTCTAGTCTTAATAACGATAAAAGTCAAATCTTTGTGCCATTTCAAACTATGAAATCTTTAAGTTTTGCCCTGGAATTGACCCCCCTTTGTGGCGTCGAGATGACATCTTATTTTTATGCCATCCACCTTAGGTCGCAGTAGAATCCGAGGACAGACAACAAGTCCCAAGTGAGGGCGGCTTTGCTGTGGATGATCTGTTGTTCCAGGATTGCGAATACCCTGAGATTGTCGCGCCTGGCTCGTGTGGGATCGGGAATGATCAGTGTGCCAGCGGCGAATGCTACCCGACTAGTCAGATGTGTGACTATACCCCAGACTGCTGCGACCTGACGGACGAACAGGGTTGTGGTATGTTGCTTAATTATGATTATTATGTTGGAAAATAACTCGTACCATAATCGGCTTCAACCGTATCAAGATTGGCGTTATCGTAACATTGTAATAACTAATATTATTTGAATATATAGTGATTACATTCAAAATCGAATCTTCTTATTTTGAATACAGGCTTTTCCACGTTTCTATTTCAGGCTTTTATATTGAACGTGATCGAACACAATTATGGGGCTGTAATATGTATCTGTAGAACCATATGGTAGAGCAGTGGTCTCGTAATCCGGTGACCCGGGTTCGAAACCAAGTCGATGCGCTAGTGCCCTTTGGTAAGGCATTAATCCTCATTACCAGGTCCCTCGGAGAAGACCTAAAGCCGTCGGCCGTCTGGTTGCTTACTAACAAGCATTTATGCTTTCTTATAGCAGCCAGGTAAAATAACCACCACCACAACGTTATTACAGTGTATTCCTTTTTTATATTTCTACCCGTCTCCCCCCTTCTTTCTATGACTTATTTATCTCCGTCTCTATACTATCCTCTATCAACTCTTGTCTTTTAAACCCTTTAAACAAAATTATTTATTTTGAATTTTGTTTTTTTTAAGAATCTCGTGGTTATACCATGTGCAACTTTGAGAATGGTGTTTGTAATTGGGATCAACTCGGGACTGATGAGTTTGACTGGACTCGCCGGACTGGACCAACCAGCAGTGATGGAACTGGCCCAAGCTCGGATCATACCACTGGTTCAGGTATCTGTTCGTAATACTTCTGATGAGTGTCGTGGTCGAGTGGTTTAAGGTCGAGGGTTCGAATCCCGACACGGCACTAATATCCTTTGGCAAGATATTAACCTGCAGTTGCTACTCTCCATCCAGTGTTAAATGGGTACCCGGTAGCATGAGACCGTCATTGTTGGTCAAACAGTTTTTGAGCTTTAAGTAACGCCTGGCTGGAATGCTCCCCAGGGGAGTGGAGATTGTGCACACATTGTGTTCGGGCAAGCACTGAATCCAATGACTGGGGTAATATTATATTAATAAAGCGCTTAGAGACATTATATTAAGCGCTATATAAAAGCTAACTATTATTATTATTATATTCTGCTTGTTTCTGTTTTGTATATTGTATGTTGGTATCCTTACATTTTACAATTAACATAGGGTCAGCCTTAAAATTAGAAGGAAAAGCTTCCCTTCTCGCCTTGCGACTATGTACTCTCGCGAAGTTGTTTACTGTGTAAAATTGTACTGCTTTGTTGAAGTTTTTAGTGTGAATGTTTTCTTGTATCGCCTAGTTAAACTGGGCTATTAAACTGGTTTCCATCCTTTTTTTTCCCAGGATACTATTTGTACACCGAAGCAAGTAATCCGAGGAGAAATGGAGAGCGGGCCAAACTGGCTAGTTTTAACATACAATCGACAGTAACAGGACAGTGTGTAGTAAGTTAATATTTCACAGATCTTTTTTGAAAAGCCGGTCTATCATAATGTAAACTACTAATCTTTTTCTTTCCGGGTCGTCACTATAAAAAGCAAATTAATTTATATATTTCAGTTATAATATATTTTTTGACCGATGTTTATATATATATATATAGGATTTTATTGAAATCAAAACATCAAAAAACCAAGAGCAAACAGTCCAAAGACTGACAACTGTCTTGGGTACAAAAATATAATTTAAATCAAATATACATAATAAAATAGAAGTAATGAATAAATACATAAGTTACATAAGTTAAAATATCAAATAACTAAACTATTATCAATAAATATTGCAAAAAGGACATATAAACAATAAGTATACATCATTACAATTACGTCAAAAGAGGGCTCTCGAGCTGTGCAAAATCTAAATCAGGTACAGACCGAGAGTCCAATAAAAGAAAATTAAAATGCATAAGACTGGGTTTAAAAAGCATAAGACTGGGTTTAAAAAAGATCAATAGTGAAAAGAGGGGAATATGTCAGCTAAAGAATAATTTTTTAAATTTAAAGTATTGAGAAGGTACAAGTAACATACAATAAAGAAATTCCCAAGAGAGCATAGTAAGAGAATACAGTAAGATAGAGGAAGAGAGAGGGAGAAAATAAGAAAGGAGAGGAGAGAGGGAGAGAGAGAGAGAAAGAGAGAAGGAAGAGGATAGGAAGAAAGTTAGGGAAATATCAATACCATCTGTAGAATTTGTAAAAACAGTCCAGGTATTCAACATTGTAGACATCATTGCAATTAACCCGAAATACATGAAACATACAATAAAGAAATTCCCAAGAGAGCATAGAGAGAGAAAAGAGTAAGATAGGGGAGAGAGGGAAGAAAAGAAAAGGAGAAAGAGAGAAAGAGAGAGAGAGAGAGAGAGAGAGAGAGAAGGAAGGGGATAGGAAGAGAGTTAGGGAAATATCAATACCAACTGTAGACTCTGTTAAAACAGCCCAAGTATCCAAGCATTATAGACATTGTAATTAATCTGAGATACATGTAACATACAATCTGTAGAATTTGTAAAAACAGTCCAGGTATTCAACATTGTAGACATCATTGCAATTAACCCGAAATACATGAAACATACAATAAAGAAATTCCCAAGAGAGCATAGAAAGAGAAGAGAGTAAAACAGATGAAGAGAAATAGGAAAAGAGAAAGGGGGGAGAGAGAGAGAGAGAGAGAGGAGAGAGAGAGAGAGATCTGTAAAATCTGTAGACTCTGTAAAATGAGAACAAGTATCTAAACATTGTAGACAATAGACATTATTGCAAGAATTATGAAATACATGTACATAAAGGGAAAAGAAACATGTGTAATCTACCAAAGAAGAATGGAAGAAGAAGGAGGAGGAAAAGAGAAAAATTTGAGAAAGAGAGGGGAAAACACCAGAAAGGAAATTAGAAATTGATAGATTTACACAAGTTTCATCATGTTGATTACCTTCACTGCCTGTGGTATAAAAGAATTTTGGTATCTGGATGTACGGCATGTTGGTTGGCAAAGAGGGTCACTGTTTCTTAACTGGCGAAAATTTGGTAAGGAATCCCTACGTGGAGGGAGCATGGAAGAATGTCTGGATTGCAAGAGTGATTTAACAAAATTTATGAACAATTGTTGTCGTCTATCTGCAAGGGATGGAATCTGTAAAACTTGAAGGGCGTGAAGGTAATCAACATAATTATATCCCAAAATGATACGGCAAGATCTTTTTTGGACTCGTTCGATCTTGTTCGACTGATTGGCAGTAATAGATGATGACCACACTGGGGAGGCATATTCAACTAACGGTCTAATATACATAATATAAATAGTAACCAAATCCTCTAGTGGAGCTTTGTGTTTTCTAAGAACACAAAGGATGTAAAAACGTCGTGATGCCTGTTTGACAGCATTCTCGACTTGTCTATCCCATTTCATATCAGACTGTAAGATTATTTTTCTATCAGTGGATGGTTATGATATACCATTGGTTTTCTTTTGGCACTATATCACTGAGAGTAAATATTCATGCTTTGAATTTCATTCCAATACAACATGGTCATACAAACTTTCGAGAAAAATCAACTCAAGGGACATATGTAAATATCTTAAAAGTATATCCCAAGGAAATCATGTTTGGGTTACGTAATAAGTTATTGTAATATTTGCACATTTCAATCGGTGATGGACAAGGTCACTGAAACCTCTTTCTGTTGATTTTTTGAAAGTCTTTGCGATCATTTCATACCTTTTCAGATCCGATTTTTCTACCACATGGAAGGGATAGGTATTGGCACTCTCAATGTATATACCAGGACCGCTATTAATGGCCCAATGACGATGCTCTGGACTAAGGAGAGGGCGATTGGAGGCGAGTGGGTTTACCAGACCATTCCCCTCCGAAGCAGTAGCGACTTCCAGGTATGCGATATAAACACCTGGGGGGGGGGCGTTTCACAAAGCCTATTTTCAATGACAAATGACAAAAATCAGTGAAAAATCTGGTGATAACCAATCAGAATCAAGGATTTCAGTAGCTAATAACAAAAGCTGTCATTTGTCACTGATGACAAGTTTTGTGAAACGCCCCCCTGGGCCCTGTAACATAAACACAAAGTTACGTTTAATTGTTATCTCGCCAAGATTGATCGTATCTCCTTCAACCACGGGCGTAAAACAGGGAAGATGTGGGGTATTTACCCCCGATATTGAGGGAGGATGGGGGTCTGTTCACATTTTGAAGAAAAAGAACGATATAAATGGCTCTTTAATATAGAAATCAACGATTATGTTTTTAATACTGAGAATGTCATTTGTGAAAAGCAGAAGTATAGTGAAATGGTGCGTGTGTGTGTGTGGGGGGGCGGGGTGGGGTGAGGGTGAGTGTTGTGAGCGTGTGCATATGTGCGTTTTGTCCGTGGGCTATGTGTGTTTCGGCGTCTGATTGCGATCACCCCACGAACACACACGCGCGCACACACGCACACGCACTCACATGCACACATTCACTGGAAAGGATTTACGCCATCGCAATCAATTGTACCTTGGCTGTAAATAATAGTAACTTATGATTAATTTTATGTTATAGATAGATGAAATGCAAGGTGAGATACAATTAATGGCAGCAAGATTGGAGAAACAATAGATATATAAGATTGATTGTATTGAAATATCCTATATGTTACAAAGTGATTCGCACCCACTCACTATTATAATATTTAATACGTGAGGTTAAAACCTCACCGCAATCTAAGAGATTACATAAACATTAGCTATGGGAATTAAACAAATTTGTAGACTAATATTCTTGCTTGAGTTTATGAATGATGATATAAATACTAAAAATCGCAATTTTATGTTTATATGATTATAAACTTTGTGTCAGCATTTTATATGCATTATTACAATTTACTGAACCAAAGGGCATTTACGCATATTGAACATGTTGAATCCAAAGTTGACGCCCTTGTCATCATTACCACGTGAACAAATATTGCACTCACCTTCTACGGAAAACGAATTCGAATGATAGAATTCAGATTTTGTTCAGTTATGTTGCTATGTCGGTGCTATCAATGCTGATGATTGGTGTTAATCACAGGTCATCATTGAAGGCGTGATCGGATATACTACCGATAGCGACATCGGATTGGACGACGTCAGCTTCACGCCCAACTGCGAGCAATTCTTTGGCAACCTTCCAGTTGTTAATACAGAAGTGAACAGTAAGTTTCAAATGTTTTCTCATCATTATTCATTATCAATTTGTGATAGTCAATGGTGAAGTGGCGAGGTCGCATTTTCGTAGGGACAGTGTTTATCAATAGTCCAGTTTGTTTCTGGATTTTTATATTTTGTAGGAGACTGGACATAAGCGAGAGAGAGAGGGGGAGGGAGGGAGAAGGAGAGAGAGAGAGAGAGAGGGAGAGGGAGAGAGAGAGAGAGAGAGAGAGAAGCTAGAATTATCTTTAATCCATCAAAGCTTCTATTATGTTCATTTTTCAAAATCATGATTAAGCTGGTCACTTTAAAGAGAAGGTTGAGTTCTGGGAAGAGGTAAAAAATAATTTGTGAGCATTATTATTGTTATTATGCAAGGGTGGAAGAACATCAGATTAAACATGTTCCCTGAAAAGCATGGCTCTTAAAATGCCTTCATATTCTAAATATGACATGAAACATGTAAAAATCGGGGGCAGGTTTTTTTCGCCATGTGCTCGTGTAGTCCCATATACATCATTCTGTGTACAGTGCTTGTAACTTTGCCAATATTTGGCCAAATTTCTTATCATTTTGATGATTCCAGAACCTTGCAATACACACGAATACTTTAATACTAGATGATCAAACTTTTCTGATAGATTCCACACCGTTTCTTTCACAATGCAATCACATGACCAGAACTCTACTTTATCTTTAAAGATAGTTTTACAAAAACAGGTCATAGAATTAAAAGAACAGTATATTTATCATACATTAAAAGCAGAAAACACTACTTACATTTTCAGTGCTTCAACATTATGCTCCACCGACATTATTGCTCTGGCTTTACTCCATCAAAGATTGAGCATTAATGTTTGATTAGGGTTCGGGTTACAATAAGATTAGGGTAAGTGTTAGGGTTAAAATCTGGTCTAGATTTAGGTCTAGGGTTGGAGTAAGGAGCACGGTTAGTGTAGGATACTATACGCCATTTTTCTGTGTCCTTGTTTGAATAGCCCAGCCCACGGGCCGGACTCCTAGCATCTGTCGAGAGTCAGGAAGCGTGTACTGCGCAGCAGATCGCAAGTGTATCGATGAGGACTTGATCTGTGACGGGGAAAACGACTGCTCTGACGGATCTGACGAGCTATCGTGTCGTAAGTTAATAAAGCTGTCGCGCATGAGGCGTTAGTGTTCTGACGTAAGGATGCGTCAATCTCAAGCGCGGTCTTTGACGCGTCATCCAAGGGTGACATTCGTACAAAACATGAATGTAAAAATGAGCATTGGGAACATTGATTCGCATTAAGGCGATATGAGCTATTTTCCTTGACAGAAAAGACCCGCTTGAGATTGACGCATCCGTACGTCAGAACACTAACGCCTCATGCGCGACAGCTTTATTAAAACATGAATGTAAAAGTGAGCATTTGAAAATTGTTTCGCATTAAGGCGATATGAGTGTTTTTTTTCCTTGACGGGCGTAATTAGCACAGGCAATGACGCAATCGAAAAGAAAACTCGTGTGCACAAGAACACCGAACAAAATGTATTATTTGATAACGGCATTGTAAATTTCTTTGTTAGAAAGTCAACTGACAACTCCAATTATATTTGGAGTACTCTCTAAGCATACAGGTAAGGAAATCCACCTTTTGGGGGTGTCATAGTACGGATCACTTTGTTTGGTGTGGAAATCCAAACTTTAAAAACAATTGTGAATTCCACTCTCTAAAAGTGATTCAATCTCTACTTTGGAGTGGGTTAATGTCCAAAAGAAGTTACTCCTAATAATTATGTCTCCTCAAAAGTGGTTTTCCTCATTTTCATTAAGAGATATAGGTACTGGAATAATCTTGTTCGCAATATCATAATTAGGCCTTTAAAATCTAATGGGATTTATGCGGATTCTGTCTTGCCGTTCCGAAGGCCACAAACCACTTTTTATCGGGTGTCGTGATATAGTGGTTCATTTAATTAACTCTCAATTTAAAGGTTTGTGGTTCGAAACCCAGCCCGGCACTAACGTCCTTAGGCAAGACATGGATTCACATTTGCCGCACTCCATCCAGGTGTTAATAGGTACCTGGCAATTGCTGGGAATAATGATAGTCGTTGCCCCCTCCCCCCCCCCCCAAGGAGGAACAGCATTGATGCTTCCAAGGGTAAACAAATAATTATTATTGCCCGAATAATTGTGTTGTTTTGGGAATTATACCCCCTCCCCCTCTATCATTTTTATTATTATAATTTTCCTGTTTACAAAATTACAAGAAGTTAGATAAGATCCTATAATTATGATTTGTGTATTATTTTTTATCAACAATAACTAATAAATTGTATGTATGTCTTTCTCTCTTTCTCATCATTGTTTGTGTGTGCAGCTATCCCGACGAGCGATAGTGAGTATTATGATACTGATAATGAGGGCAACGTATCACGAAACCGTCATAAATGCAAACATAAAATTAAAATTAACACTCGTTTCAAGTGGATGTCAGCGAACTTGTACTTACAACGGTTCCGTGAAACTGCCCAGTTGTCGTATAATAGGCCTGTATATTAACCAGGCGTTGTTCTAGAACAATGTGTATGTGGGGGGGGGGGGGGCATGGGTCCCAAGACCCAAGTCTAGTTCTATAGAACCGCTCCTGATATTAACGACTTATCTTGGACTATCATTGACTACGTGTCAACAACGATGACTTTGTAAAAGTTCAAAGACTTTAAAACTTGTACAAATATAAGAGGATAGATAAAAACCCGTCGGGTGGGGGTCGATTCTGGGGGATGGGGTGAGAGGGACGTTTGCCCCAAAAATAATTAACACAAATTCGTTCATTTTGGAAAGATAAACTGTTATATTGATTTAAGGTCAATGTAAACATGTATTATTCGGAGTGCATACTGTGTATGATCGAATCTCTATGCATACAAATACAAATGATACTACAGTGTGAGTCAAAACAAACTTTACACCTAGAAAAATGCTAATAATTTTAAGAATAATTTATGAAAAGTAAATTATTATACACCATATGAAAGAATGTTTCATCCCAAATCGTTTGGTACCATTTTGGGTGGTATGTGTTCACGCTTAGATAAATAGGAGGCATTGTTTGCGAGAGTGCAAAAATCGACTTGCGCCAAATAATGCTTATTTGATGTTTGAATAAAACAATTGGGATTTCGGTATTAATTCGGTCTTTGCAGATCCAAATAACATCCCTACCAAAATTAATCATGTCACACATATCAAAACACACACAGAGTCACACTCAATAAGTCACACAAACACACGCACACACACTCGCATAGCAAATTTAGATGTGACAGTTTGGATCGGCCTTCTTGGAAATGGAAGTCTTCTTGGACCCTTCTTCTTTGAACAGACAGTGAATGGGGAGCGCTATCTAAGAATGATAGATGATCAGGTTGTCCCGGCTCTGGATCAGATGGCACGATTTAGGCGTCAGAGAAACGGTCCTTTCAGGCACCTTTGGTGGGCACAAGATGGTGCCCCTGCTCACAGGACAAGGATTGTGATGACCAGGTTGAGAGAACTCTTCCGGAACAGGATCATCGCTCTGAACGAACCTGTGGAGTGGCCACGTCGATCCCCGGACCTAACACCGCTTGATTTTTTCGTCTGGGGTTACCTCAAGTCTCGGGTGTACCAGAGCCCACCTGCGAACCTCAACGACCTACGAGAGAGGATCAGGATTGAGAGCGAAGCACTTGGGAGAGACAGGCGCATGCTTCGTCGAGTGTTTCAGGAGATGCTCCATCGCGCTAGAAAGTGCATCGAAAGGGACGGAGGTCATGTCGAGGAGTAGATGAACGGACAGTTACTTGCTGGTCACAAATGAAGCTTCAAAGGATCCATGATGATAAGCATTTGAATTAACATTATCATCATAATTATGATGATCGTTAACAATTTGAAGATCAAGTAAAAAATAAAGTATTTTACTCCAAATGAACACCATTATCATATGTTTGTGTGTGTGCGCGTGTGTGTTGGTGGGTGTGTTCTAGTGTGTGTGTTTCATATGTGCGTGTGCGTGTGTGTGTGTGTGTGTGTGTGACTTTGCTACTGAAAAAAGCATCTGCAATGCATCTCATTTCATACATTCAATTCATTCTCTCACTTTAATACTTTGGCGCAATTCGATTTTTGCACTCTCGCAAACAATACCTCCTGTTCATCCAAGCGTGAACACATACCACCCAAAAATGGTACCAAATGATTCAGGATAAAACACTCTTTCATATGATGTATAATACTTCACTGTTCATAAAATATTTTTTAAATTATTAGTAATTTCCTAGGTGTAAAGTTTTTTTTTACTCACACTATATACATAGATACTGGGGGATAAACTTCATATCACACATGAAGCAAATGTCAACATCGAGTATACGAAAATAAAGAAAGATTAAATACGGTAGATATTGTAGTTTAATATATCTATTTTAAAAGTTACTGAGCTGTTTGTCCAGTGTGTAACGTCACTATTCAGAGCTCGCTACGCTCGTGTGTTTGGCTTACGTTCGGGGCGCTTGGGGGGTCTAAGAAGGGTCTTGAAAAATTGCATTTTACGCCTTCCCATGATATCTATATGATTTTTCAGCAAATTATTCGTGTTTTTCAAGAGAAAATCTTTCCATCCATATGTAATTTGTTCTAATTATCATTTTCTTTGTGTAGCTCCTTTAAACAAACCTAATTTTGAGTACGGCAACCTGATATTTTCTTGACAGATACTGCCCTTATCATTGGTTTGAGCGTCACGTTTGGCTTGGCTTTTCTCGTGGCCGTTTCATTAGGCGCTGTATACTTCATCAGGAAGAATCAGAGGAAAACAAGCGATCCGTAAGTCATTTTAGCTGCCTCCTGTTTCTAGGGATCACTCTGAAAAGATAGACTGGGTTAATTGTTTGTTTTTTTTATTTTAAGACTTTCTACAGTTGACACGATCATAGCTATTTTCAAACAATAAGGGAGTTTACAGGTACAATCTGCGCATGGGCAGATAAAGGTCATTTGTACCAAAAAGGTAAAACCCACAGAGATGAATACTGGATATGCGCTCATGAAAGTTATGTAACATTACTCATTTATGCACCAACGGTACATTCTATGATTCGCAGGTGGAAGTATTCTTTTCAAGAGGGCAAACAAAAGGTATTCATGAAGCACATCTAGGACTTTGGCAGTTATTATATGCTCAAAGTGGAACTTCTCCATGTGTAAAAGATCTGTGGATATTTTAGGTCATTTGTTACCATGTACTATCTGTAAACTCCCTTATACCAACTCAAGGGCAATTTCAATGCCCTATGCACATCCCATGGAAATCATGTTCGGATTACGTAACACCGCATTGGCACGCTCGTACATTTCAATAGGTGACGAACAAGGCTGTTGAAATTGTCGTAGGTTGATTTTTCGAAAGGAGTGGAGATCGTGTTTGTTGATGCTGAAAATTTAAAGGACAAAATCACGGAGGATGAATAAATAAAACTTCTATTAAAGGTAAAGACCAGTATTGGCAACGCCCCAATTTCAAAAAATGAAATGGAAGCTCTCATTACCAATCATGTGAAAGAATATGTTTTGACTAATACATGATGATAAAAAATTTGCCGGGAAACCGCCTACTAATTCATATATTTGGTAAATTTATTTCTCTCATGGTCTGGTGAGAGAGATAGGGTAGTCCCATATAAATCTTTCTGTGTATAGTGCTTGTAACTTTATGAAGAATGGGCCAAATTTCTTATCATTTTGATGATTCCAGAACCTTGCAGATGCTAGATGCTAGATGATCAACCTTTTCTGATCGATTCCACAACGTTTCTTTCACAATGCAATCGCATGACCATTACTGGTCTTTACCTTTAAGGTACATTTATATGGCAGGAAGGTGAATTGTGAATTAAGAACTCTTTGTGACCAGATAAATATATTTTTGTATAAATAGAGAACATTTTTGTGACGAAATAGTCCTAAAATTCCAAATAACACCATACAAAGATGGAAGAAGAAGAAGAAGAGGAAAACGATTTCGTGCAACGGTAATCATGATATAAAATGTAATCATGTCAACACCTTGTGTTATGATGTTCTTTGGATGTTCCTTTAATGTAATTAATTTATTCAGGGACAAAATAGCCAAGAGTTTTGATATTTAGTTTGTCCACTAACGTCTTGAAGCTTTCCTAACACTGCCGTTTTCTTCATTTACTATAATTATTATTTACTTGTTTAATCTACTGATATTTGTGCATGTTTATCTTTTATTTTGATAGTGAAAATGATTTTAATTTAAATGAATCGAAACCATTGGTTTAGCCAGGGGATCAGATCTTGTTCGATTTGAAGAAGAAAAAATTCAAGATAAAATCTAGGGGCAAGAGGAAGAAAGAACACATCCTCAGTTAATCGGTTATTTCGATCAATTGTTTTTGTTGGTTTTACCTGACTACTATGCAAGCATTGCATGCTTGTAATGAAGCACCTAGGGGATGACGTCTTTAAGTCCTCTCCGGGGGACTTGGTAATAAGGATTGATGCGTTACTAAAGACCACGAGCGTATCGACTTGGTTTCGAACCGGGACCTCCGGGTATCGAGACAACTGCTCTACCACTGAGCCATCGCGCCTCCTACTTCCTCTATAAAACAATGACATTTTTTATTTCAATAAATGTGGATTTTTCGTGCCTTGCTTACTTTGACAGTGCAACTACGGGAGCATCCTTCTCGACTGGGATGTCAAACCCAGGATATGCCGGTGTAAGTATATTTCAGTCCATGGTAAAATGTTTGTTCCCCACATGGTCAAATAATCTCGTTAAAGATTAAAAATGAAATTATATAATCGCTTTAGTAAACTATAAATGCAGTTCCACCGTTCTCTGGAACTCGCTTCCTTCTTACCTGAGACTGTTAAGTGCGAAACAATAGTTCAAAATGTAATTGAAACGTAGCTCTTTTAGTTGTCACCTGTACATTATCTCTCGAACTATTTTCCCCTTCTTTTATGCTAGAGCTTTGGTTTTCTTGAATTCCACGACCAGCTGAGTTATATTATATAAGATTATTAATTGTTTTATTTACATGATTATTTTATGTTTTTATGTATTTTTATTGTATTTATGCCTTAGACGAACAAAAAGGTTATTATTTTCTAATTGTATCTTTATTATTTTTTTTTTTTAAATCATTTGCAGGAAAAACCTAACAACAACGAGATTGCATTCTCAATGGATCGGTCGGATGCTTGATCAGTATCCATGGTAACGGTTGTCAAGGCAACATACGTATGAGAGGAGAAGGATTATCCCAGTCTGACTTCCTACTACATCTGAGAGATTATGATCAAAATGTTCAATCTTGTAATGTTTTCTCTTCTACGATTAAAATAAAGAACTCCATTTGATGAGATTCTGAACCCTGAGGACAATGGCATGTCTAGCTCAAAAATACATTTTCACTTCATCTTAATGATTTATATTCCATATTACAATGTTTAATTTTTATAGTATGACCACTTTATCTTTATGGTGTTTGTTGTTGAAACATTTTTAATGGAATTTGAAAAAAGAACATGAAATTGATATAGATCTTAAATACAATCAGCTATCATTTGGTTTGGTTTGGTGGTTTGTTTTACCTGGCTGCTAAGAAGTAAGCAACCGGGGGACCGACGGCTTTAAGTCCTCTCCTGTGGACTTGGTAATGAGGATTAATGCCTTACCAAAGTCTTCGTTGATATGTTGCATAATCAATGTACATGTGGATATCAATTAATGCTGTAAACATACCCTGATGAATACATACTTATTCAAATCTATATTCATATATTGACCCACAGAATTTAACGTTTAAAGTTATCATAAAAAACATCAACAAAAGATCACACCATATAAAATTCATGTAACACACGCCATGTTTTATATCTTCCTCATTTCTCTCTCTAATATTACTCTTAAACTATTAGTTATGCTGTAAGAAAATGTGTAATGTGGTGGAGAACTATAAAGTATTGTGTCCGAGCATACTCCCGGAAGGAGCGGGGTGGGCTGACATCTTGTGCCCAAATATATACCTCCTATTTTCTTAATTCGACTCAATTACAGTTAAACATTCACTAGTGGGCCCCAATTAAAACAGCGTTCGTGCTGATAAGGGCGTTCCATCTCACAAGTGGTAAATAAATAAATACAACTAAAAACCTCTTGGTTCGTTGCATATCCATTAAAAAAAAGGTCAATTGTAATTATGTCACTGACATAAAGGTATCAACATTACAAAAAGGCCTTGCCCGAATATTTAAATCAGATCAAGTTCTAAACTCCATGGGGTTACAGTCTCCCAGCCGCCCTCTCCCTTTCTCGATTGTACACAGGCCTAGTTGGGCGTCAACAGCGGGACCCATACATATTTCTGTTATTTTTTGTACACAAATTTATCCGAATAAAGACCTTTCATCCGTACTCCTGTTTTATTTTTATTTATTTATTGGAAAATTTATGCTGACGTGAGTAGCATTTGATAATAAAGATGATGATAATAATAATGATTATAATTGGATTTATATATCACCTTTTCCAGACTATAAAAGGCACTGTCCGTTGGTACACTATCGCTCATAAAGTTGGAATATTTTTGTTTTACCCCAATTTATGGAATTATTTAAAAAAAAAAAAAAAAATAGATCTAGATAAGAGTATACATTCTCAGATGTTATTGAATAATAATTTGACAATGTGTGTTTTGCGTGACTGCTAAAGCATGTGTATGCTACTATGCTTATCAACTAGGGGACCTACGCCCTTAAGTCATAAATGACAGTAATGAGGATTAATGCCCCTTAAAAGGGCACTAATATAAAGCACATCGACACGGTTTTGATCCTGGGGCCTCACAGTTACGAGGCCATTGCTTTGTCACTGAACCATGACTGTACACAGCGGGGGCTAGGGTAGGGGGCAGTTTCCATAAATGTGTGTTTTCGCGTGACTGCTAAAGCATGTGTATGCTACTATGCTTCAACTAGGGGACCTACGCCCTTAAGTCATAAATGACAGTAATGAGGATTAATGCCCCTTAAAAGGGCACTAATATAAAGCACATCGACACGGTTTTGATCCTGGGGCCTCACAGTTACGAGGCCATTGCTTTGTCACTGAACCATGACTGTACACAGCGGGGGCTAGGGTAGGGGGCAGTTTCCATAAATGTGTGTTTTCGCGTGACTGCTAAAGCATGTGTATGCTACTATGCTTCAACTAGGGGACCTACGCCCTTAAGTCATAAATGACAGTAATGAGGATTAATGCCCCTTAAAAGGGCACTAATATAAAGCACATCGACACGGTTTTGATCCTGGGGCCTCACAGTTACGAGGCCATTGCTTTGTCACTGAACCATGACTGTACACAGCGGGGGCTAGGGTAGGGGGCAGTTTCCATAAATGTGTGTTTTCGCGTGACTGCTAAAGCATGTGTATGCTACTATGCTTCAACTAGGGGACCTACGCCCTTAAGTCATAAATGACAGTAATGAGGATTAATGCCCCTTAAAAGGGCACTAATATAAAGCACATCGACACGGTTTTGATCCTGGGGCCTCACAGTTACGAGGCCATTGCTTTGTCACTGAACCATGACTGTACACAGCGGGGGCTAGGGAAGGGGGCAGTTTCCATAAATAAAAAAACAAACAGAAAATGCAATAAATTTTCAATAACTTATTGCATTTTACCCCGGTTCCCAAAATAAAAAAAATCCTCTGAGTGCCCATGCCTTTAGCCATAATGCATGGCTGTCCAGAGGATTTTGTTATGTTGGGGACCGGGGTAAAATGCAATAAATTATTGAAAATTTATTGCATTTTCTGTTTTTTTTTTTCTTCAATTTATGGAAACTGCCCCCCCCCCCCCGCTGCGTACAGTCATGGTTCAGTGACAAAGCAATGGCCTCGTAACTGTGAGGCCCCAGGATCAAAACCGTGCCGATGTGCTATATTAGTGCCCTTTTAAGGGGCATTAATCCTCATTACTGTCATTTATGACTTAAGGGCGTAGGTCCCCTAGTTGATAAGCATAGTAGCATACACATGCTTTAGCAGTCACGCAAAACACACATTCTCAAACTATTATTCAATAAAATCTGAGAATGTATACTATTATCTAGATCTATTATTTTTAAATTATTTTAAAAATAATTCCATAAATTGGGGTAAAACAAAAATATTCCAACTTTATGAGCGACAGTGTATATCAATAAACAAAATAAGAATTGTACTAGTAGGTTTTCAGATTTATAATAAAAAAGAAATCAAGTGAAGCACTATTTGTTACAAATGCAGGAGGTTATTCCTCAGGCGTCGGGCAATGGATTGAAAGGATTTTAAGCACGCCTGATTCCGGGATTCGGAAAATGAGAAGGGAAAAAGCTGATGTAGATTAAAGCGAATATGATGTTCTCTGCTCTGAATGTTGACCTTACTGTACTTGGGCTCTATATGATATCTTTTCGAGGATTCACTTTTTCAAACTTGCATTTGGGAGTTATGAGAAACCCAAATGTCGCCCTCTTGTGAGATGCACTTCAATATGCATGTGTTTGCGATAACGGGATACAAGTTCTAAATTATTTGAAAATTAAAAGAACGTAAAAATCCAACGTACATTAAACCTACCTTTTATTCCATTTGTAGTATTACTATGTGAATCTTAAAAGGTAAGTCCACTCAAAAGATAAATTACTTTCAATAGAAGCAGAACAATCAGACAAACCAATTTGTAATGACATGAAAAGCTTTGAAAATCACAATATAAATTTCAAATTTCCCCAAAAAAACCCTATTTCCTCACGCCCAGCATCCACGTTATAATGATAGTAATATGATTTTGTGTGGATGCACTAACATAGAGTAATTGATTTGCAGTTAAATCATGAAAATGCGAATTTTGATAAGCTATTTATATAAAAGCAATGATTATGAATATACAATATTCAGAAAATAGTATCAATTCTTTAAAGTTCATTATATATTTTGTGAGATGTCATGCAGGCAATGTGATAAAAATCATATAACCTGGGAAAAGTCATGGGGAAATCAAGTTTTTGGATAAAAAGATAAATTAATGCGATAAAGAAATATAAACTGATATATAGTGAGGCAATGACGTCGGAAACTGATAACCAAATTGGCAATTTGTGAAGTGAATTTCTTAGTTCAATAGTTTTCATACTTTTTAACAAATTCATAACTTCCTTATTAGTTACCCGATTTTACTCAAATTTGTTTTACTCTGTTTTTTTGCATTTATTAAAATCAAATATTTTTGAGGTGGGCTTAGCCTTCCAGTTTAAATAGCACATGGGCTTTACTAGATCTTCTGACTGGAAAATAAAAAAAGGACGTAATTATCTAATGCAACTGTAAGAGTGACTTCGGGATATCAAGTACACAGTATGCAACGGTTTTGCTTCGTCAACAAATATGTATCATTATAATTTTCTGAAAAAGTCAGTTAGTTCCAGGCAAACAAATTCAAACTACTAACATAAAATATATAAACTCTGATTGTTGCGAGGGTTGTATATATTTGCTTACGCTTAACAGACAAATGTTATAATGCTTATCAGACGCAAGTATAATGCTTATAGGATTTACGACGTCTTTTTTCTTGTGTGGTATGTTAAGTTCAAGAAATTACACAAGCGTAGACCATACAAATTGGAAATTAGATTATAAAGCGAAGAATATTGAAGTTTATCACATTTTCTTTAATCGGGAGATAAGTCAGTGGACGTTAGTTTATATTTATTTCAATGTGAAGAAAGAGAAGAGCACAGAGATACGATATATTAGCTAGCACAAGTACATGCAGGTTTTTCTTTGAATCTGTGAATCTTTTAATCATAATCACTGTATTGGCAATACCCCGCCGTGATGTCCTAAATAGCACCTCCGCCCTCTCTCGTTTAAAACTACACCAAGTGCTTCGGCGAATGAATAAAGATACCGTCATCTGATTGGACAAATATCGCTTTACGTCATGTCACGTCATCGAAACGTAGAAATGTGTTAACCAATGATAAGCGTGCATTAACGAGAAAAGGGAAAGGATGAGTTGAAGACAGAGGAAGTGTTGTCAACAGAAGACGAATAATGAGTGTTTTTAAGTATAGCAGAACGGAATATTTTTTTAAAAATAATCATGATTATTTCATTAAAGTTTCACAGAATGTCCCGACGAATGGAATTTCACATCAATCATTATTAAAGGTACTATGTCCCATTTGCAGGCCAAAAAAATGAAAAAGTTAAATTCCAACTGCATTTGAAAGATAATACTAATTTAGAACTTCCCTAAAAAAAGGTGGGGCTTGAAAATGTCTTCAAGTGGGAAAATAACAACTATTAGTTGTCAAATCGACTTTAGGGCTATAGAGCCCAAAAGTAATAGTCTTGATTATCAGACAGTTGTACCGAATGGTCATACGTTTTATGCTGCGCAAAGATTCAATCAGATTAATCTTGGCCATCACAAGAAGTGGGTTATTGATGTAGTTACTCATGTACCCTTTACAACTCTTTTCATGTATGTTATTACCAAAGAAGAAAAAAAAGCCAGTCAGTCACTCAATAGTGTCTGACAGTGAAGTCTAGCAAGTAAACGGGTTACCTTGCATAATTTGAATATGAGGACACTGCTAACGTTTAAATTTCACAGATAGGACATACATGACATATTTATAAGTCCTGCAAAGTTCTACAGAATTTGAGGTTGGCTGCAAAAGGGACATAGTACCTTTAATATAAAGGTGCTGTCCAATCACAATTCAAGGAGTAGACACAAATTTCTTCAGAAAAAACACAACTCTCTATACTACACAGTGGTGTATATCAAGCATATGGGCTGTCAGCACACACCCCTTCCCCTACCTTTGCTTTTCAAAAACCGAAGACCCAACGGTAACAACAACAACAACAACAACAATGCAAACAGGCAATGGGGTTTTCACATGCAAGGCTGTCCAGATACATTTCCCACCCTATTTGGCCCCACCCCCCCCCCCCTACCCCCCCCCCCCCCCCCTACCCCCCCCCCCCCCCACCCCCCTCCTTCTCCAAATAAATACAATTTCGGATACGCTACTGTTCGTAATTCTTCTCTCATATTCTTGTACACTCTTCGATCTAAATTATACTTCATCACTCTCCTTGTAGCTCACTTTCTCCTTACCACATAGAGTGTTAACTTCAGCCGTGCCTGGATGTGTGTGTGTCCGCTGTTGCGAAAGACGCTCACAACTTTCATCTTGCTCGCGCGCTGTCGTCGTTTCGGCTAGTCTCGCATCAAGCGCCCTCAAGCAAAAAAGAAGGGTTGATTTTTTTAGAAGAAGCCTTCTTTGCTTGGTGGCAAAGCCGACTATTCATCTTCCTTGTCAAAATCTTCATCAGCATCTCCGGTCGGACACGAAGGGCCGTGTTTCTAGATCCTCCTTAATTCCTCGCTAAGCGTCAGAGGCTAAACGCTTTTATTTCTCGGATCACTCTTCTCCAAAGTTTCGCTCAGCCCTCCCTCCCTGTCTCTCTCTGGCACTCTCTTCCTCATCACCAGTATTTGATGCCCTGCTCGCATTCGGGACTTCGGAAGGAACGGATTCCGATCCAGGCGAAATTTGATCATAGCTTTTATCAGATTTGCACAAATTTAATCAAAACGATATTCATCTGATTTTCGGGGTCAGCGATCGGGGACATCAACAAATTCAAGTTCATCATCGTTTTGTCTTCCGGAAATGACAATTCACACGCCGTATAGCCTGTTTAACTTTGCGTGATTATGTAACTTTTGTTTATATATTTTCGTCTCCTTCGAATCTTCGTGAAGTGCAAGTCAAATGACTTGCTACAAAAAATAACTTCGAGTTCGATAATTTTCACGAGATTTCTTTTTCTCGGTCGATGTGAACAAAGTTTTAATTATAATCCAATTCATTCTTTCGTGACAATCCTCCACGCTGGAAAAGTTATTAGCTTTTGAATACGTGAAATGAGTATTATACCTACATAGACTAATCTAATTTTTGCTGCAAGACTTTACAATTAACAAATATGTTTCAACAAAATATAACAGAAGCATCTATAATTACCACTATGCTGCATTGAACAGTAAAGTTGATATTCAACTTTTGCTTTCGGAGAAATAAACTGCGTTATCTTCATCATTTGCATAGATTGTTGATAAATTAGTACAGAGACGACTACACAAACACTCAACATGATGATGGATACAGCCATGCACGGCGTCGCCGAAGGTTTCGGCGTCTCTACCTCTCAGTCGCAGGCTCACCAGTCCGCGGTAGCAGCACACAGTCAACACAACCAACACCATCACACTTTGCATCAGCATCAGCAACTCGCGCTCCACCAGCGGACCGATGCCTCCTTACAAGCCGAAGCAGCCGGCGTGGACGTCAATGGACTCACCCCCTCCGATGCCGTAGCCGCCGCGGCTCTCGGTGCGACTGGTTTAGGCGGTCATCATCACCATCATCATCAGCATCATAATGGCGGCCGAGGGTTCTCGGTATCTCATCTTCTGAACCTGCAGGATGTAAGCGGGTTTGGCGATCACGGTCACGGCGATGGGATGGGAGGCATGCCGGTCAGAGACGGCTCACCCAGCGGGATCATGTGCGGTGATGGTATGTTTATCTATATTTTTACATCAATTATATTTTTAAATAATGATTGTGTCGTGTTTTTCAGAAGTTAGAATTCTGATAAAAAGTGTGGATTATAATTTACCCAGTGGGTACCACTCGGTTTTATCTCGACCTAAAAAAAGAAAATTAACAAATTTTCCCCCCTTCCCCGTCGATACTGTAACCTCAATATATAATGTCTAGGGATGTTTTATCATTAAAAAAACGTTCTCACTACATCAAAATAAGATATTAATTACAAAAAGTCCTCTCTTCAAATTGTTGGTGTCATTTAAGTATGGGAGACAAGTTATTTTTTACTCTGAGATTCGTTTTGTTTACTTGGGTAAGTGTTTACCACAACATTACTCTTGCGAATTCGCGTTGCCAAATAATGGCACCTTTACTTTCATCAAGAAAAAAAGATTTTTCTTCGACTTCTATAATTTGTATAGTTATTTAACAGAGATTTGTGTATTGAATATGGCCTAGATATTTTGCGTGCATTACACAATAAACAATGCTCTTTATATCAAGTCGTATACATATTTACTGGGTAGCATAAAGCTAATCACGGGAATCACGATATTCATAAATTATATACAAATATAACAATCCATATATTATTTTTAAAGAACGTAATTTTTTGATTTATTTGATTATAGTGTTTCATGACTAATAAGATATGATAATAATGATAACAAATAATTAAACACATTCCTGCCAGTGACATGTAATTGCTAATACAAGCTTGAAAAAAGGAATTATAAAAATTACTAAATGCGTTTACAACATTAACGTGAAAGCTTCGTTTACATTTGATAATATGAATCTAAGTTGAAGTTCTTTCTCTCTATTTGATATCACAAATTAATATAAGATTATATACATCAACATTATACATGAAGTATTCTAGATATTCAAAATGTTCTACAAATGTATTCCTTCGCCTTAGCATGATACCATTATTTATTAACTGTTGTTGCTGCTGCTGCTACTACTACTTCTAATACAACCACCTCAACTATACTACTCCTACTACCACTACCTCTATTCTTCTACTACTAGGCCTACTACTACTACTACTACTACTACTACTACTACTACTACTAGGCCTACTACTACTACTACTACTACTACTACTACTACTACTACTACTACTATTACTACTACTCCTACTACTACCACTACTACTACCACTATCACCACCACCTCTACTTCTTATACTACTGCTACTACTACTTCTACTACTAATACTACTTCTACTACTACTACTATTACTACTACTACGCCTACCTCTTCTACAACTACTACTACTACTACTAGAACAATCTTCACTACTTCTACAACTACTACTGCACTTTTTTTTAAACGTGTAATACTACTATTCCACAACACCAAACTTGTTATAAACTTAACGTCAACAAATTACCATTACAATAAAGAGGATTATTAAACCTGCAAATTTCCCTTACAATAATTTGACCTTTTGGGACAACAGAGAATCAATATCGTCTGATTGGTGACAGATTACTTTTAAATATGGACCCTTTCCTTTTCTGTACTTTTTTCCCTCAATATTCAATACAGTTCAAAACAATTTTAGTATTTCTTTTCAAAATTAACAAAAGATTTTTTTCCATGTAAGGACTAAAATGAGAAATGATAAACAATTTCAATTGGAATTAAACAGCGCGATATCAATATTGTAAATAGTGGCCTTCGATACTTAAGTACCGCATCACATACGTACAGTAATTCACCATGACTGTTAAAAAGTACATTTATGTTACAGTCAGTTACCAGAATCATAAAACCAGGATACCTAAAAATTTAATTTGTGGTTTAAAAAAAAAATATTAAAAAATACTGTAATGTAGCTGCCAGTACAGCTCACTTCTCACAGTATAGTATAACACAGAACAGATATGACAGAGATATAACAGAAATGAAACATTAATGGGGATATGATGAAACGTATATAATACATATTATAATAGAGATATGATGAAACATAATCATGATAACGGAGATATCAATCCGAAGCCCAATTCATTTTGATTATGCATCTAACATGTCGAAACGTCATTAGTTATGATGGGAATACATTGATACGGTCATTTAAAGAAGGAGTCCTATCAATTGGAATTCGCTGAGAGAAAAGCCACTGCAAAACCCATTATTCCCACCAGTAAAAGTGACATAACAGATACGGTTTACCGAGAAATAAGTAACATATGCATTCTAGCGGACTATGTGAGAATAAGTCTGTATTCGTCTACCTTTTCATTGGTTAAAACGATACGTGTATATCTTTAAGCTTATGTCACATAGTATGTATTATTTATACAGCTTTGTAGAAACACATGACATTTTGTTGTTGCTGCTGCTGCTGTTGTTATTATCATTACTTTTATCATTAGTAGTAGTAGTAGTAGTGGTGGTAGTAGTAGTAGTAGTAGTAGTAGTAGTAGTAGAAGTAGTAGTAGTAGTAGTAGTAGTAGTGGTGGTATAGTGGTAGTCATATGAGTAGTAGTAGAAGTGGTGGTAGTAGTAGTAGTAGAAGTAGTAGTAGTAGTAGTAGTAGTAGTAGTAGTAGTAGTAGTATCAGTAGTTACTATTAACATCATCTTCATTATTATCACTATAACAAGTAGTAATATTGTTATTATAATTATTGAATATTATTATTATCACTATCATTATTATCATCGTTATCATTGTTATCATTATTATTATCATTATTACTACTCCTGCTATTAGTACTACTACTATTTCTGCTACTGTTACTACTACTGTCATCATTCTCATGATCAATATGATTGTTACCGTCGTGATCATTAATTTTGCTGATAAAATATTATTAGCATTATTGTTATCATTGCCCTAACTATATATTTATATTATTATTTTGCCTATCATCTGTAAAATCACCCATTCATGCGTCTTTCGTGTTTTTGTTACCTTCGATGGAGCTAGAAATAAACAGTATCACGTGATATCTGTCCAGTAACCATGGTAAAATCTGGTAACTAGCGCATAAACTGAGCCAAAATGATGTCTAAATATAAGAGAAACAGGAATGTTTA
This sequence comes from Strongylocentrotus droebachiensis, assembly GCA_035222895.1. NCBI lineage: Eukaryota > Metazoa > Echinodermata > Echinoidea > Camarodonta > Strongylocentrotidae > Strongylocentrotus > Strongylocentrotus droebachiensis. The sequence continues at coordinate 56,212 of JAVYIG010003717.1, forward strand.
ATTATGAATCAAGGCCAATATTACACAACAGTTGACGTAATGATCTTTAATTAATTTGGTTTGAAAAGGAACCATGGAAACCAAAGCACTTCGATTTACAAAAATAGAAGGGATGGTAATTAATGATGATAATGGTAACAAATTGTAATAATGGTAGCACTAATGTTTAGCGCTCATAACGGAAAGTGCGGAAGGCGCTTTATTTTTAGCCGGAATTTTTTCTTTGTTTTCTAAATTTTTTGATGGGATTTTAGGAATAACAAAAATGCAATATTCATATCATACAGACAAGTGTAAAAACATGACATCAACAAAAGAACATGACACATCGGATACAGTGAGCAAATAACAAATGTATAAACCCAGTAAATTAAAAACTGGTGAAAATTATCACAATGAGTTAGTGTAAGTTAATTAATGAATGATATACTGTTGACAACTGAATTATTAAAACCCTTGTAAATTTGATTTGTGTGTGTGTGTGTGTGTGTGTGTGTGTGTGTGCGTGTGTGTGTGTTTCGTAACTAAAGAATGAAAGGTTGACTGGTTGAATTATTAGGGCCTTTGTTTAATACCATTGGATGTATAAACTTTATTTTTTACATTCTCACGAAACATAAATCGGGACAAATCAAATTACAAAACTTGGTAAGGGTATGAATAATTTCGGTGTTACCTGTAAATCTTCTGTTCTTTTACGAATATATATTTGTTCATATCATTGATATACCCATATACATGCACTTTATCCAAAACTACATAGATATAGTGCATAGTACAGTATGCGGAAACACTCAGGCATTTGGAGGATACATCTGCATGTAAAAACATTGTTAGCAAATTCATTATTAGGGCATATGAGCACTGGTAGCTTAATCAAGGGGTAGATGGCGGATGGGGTATTGTTTTAGCACTAGATGAAGCAGACTGGATAGCCGCCCAATGGAAAAGCAGCCCGCATCATTAACATCCTCAGTGTTTCGTCAAGATGAGACTGCACTTTCTCCTTCATTCACTGTTCTGTTCATATCATCATATCATCACCCCTGAACCATGTACCTGAGATGCACTTTCGATTTTTTTTCTTCTTTTTTCTGGTCTCCCTCCATGCAAAATGCTATTGGTGGGACATGCTGGAGGGGCGGTGTAGGACAGCGGGTTTCCAATTAAGCATCCACGGGAGCCGACACGGCGGCAAACCTCACACAAGGCCGCTCTCTCACCAATCCATACACCACGTGTTGAAAACCCGGACTATAAGCACTCCGCCCTGATCGTTTTTAAATCCCGCAATTGATTTTTTCCCTACTTGTCGCCGAATTATTGCTCTGTAATCTAATTAGCCTTAACCTTGAAATTGGTCTCCATAAATATCCCGCATGAAGTTATGAAATATTTCGACATGGCATTCCAAAAGTTGATCTCTTTATTTAATGAGACATTAATATCAATATTAGACCACTTATATTGACACGGATAATTCATGCATTGAGGTTGTAGTGTTAATACAGTGTATGTGAGCCTACCCCTCCCCCTCCACATCTCCACAAATTCTCCATTCCTTCCCATTATCTCCATCTCTTTCCACCCTTATCTTTCTCTCTACCCCTCCCTCTCCCCTTCACTCCCATTTCTCTCCTCTCATCTACCCCCTCCGTCTACCATGCTCCAATAATCCTTTCAATAACCCTTTTTTAAGGGGAGGATTTTATCTTTAAAATACAATACATAGATTGAAATACTGACAATCTCCCCTAGATATAATTATCTTTCATAGTTTTTTTTATTATATTTGATTGGTAGCAAGATGCATTATAACATTCGAAATGTTTTCTTTTAAATATTTCATATAGTATTAACAAACGACATCACAAATGGTAATGATAATACCTCTGAGTAGCAAGATGCAAAATAATTTTCAAAATGGGCGTTATGTATGTATGAATTATACTTCAAATATAGATTAGAATAAGGCTACACCCTATAGTATTACACAAGCGATATCACAAATAATAATAATGATAATAGGCTAATTAAATAACAATAATAATAATGAAAATAATAACAATAATGATAATAATAGGCTAACAATGATAATTAGTATGATAATAATAATATTACCACTGAGTAATTACAATTGTTTCTATGCTTGTCAATCTTAAGTCGTGATTAGTCTCGTGTATGCATTATACCTCATACTGATTCCATACGGAAATAAAAACGTACGTAATAAGTTGATTCAAACTTTATTCATTCACAATAACTCTCTCATTCTAGCACTATGATTTTCCAAAACCTTAAGCAAGGCACGGATAAAGCTTCTAGATAACAAGAAAATCTACACTATTTCCGTGACCGATTGAAATATCTATATAAAATAAAAGATAATTGCAAATGTTTCCCCATTACGAAAATCTATTGTTAGAACGGGGTCAATGTTTGTTTGTTTGTTTTGTTTTAAATTGAAACACCTCTGTACACCTGGTATTAGTTGTAACAGACATTGCAATCAAACATTGACAGACATTGCAATCAAACATTGATAGACATTGCTCACAATCTACGGGAACAGTTCTTATTGTCGTGATTATTAATCGCTTATTGTTTAATAACCCCTGATTAAATGCAAGTATAGAATATGGAAAAAATACTATAAAATATTTTTGCCCAAATTTATGCGTTTTTTTTTTCTTCCTCTGATTAACCCACGGAATGAAACACATGGAGTAATTATAAACACCGAACTTTAATGTAAGAAATGGCGGCTTGGAAAGATTCCGTGTGTACGACCGGACCGCACTGTGGTTGCTCATTCATTTCGCCGTCCGTCTTGAGATGGCGAGCGAAAGTCGGATAATTAAAAGAATATCGAGTTTCCTTTTTCAATTTGTCGACAGGAAGCTGTTGAGTGTCACAGACGGAAATTGATTTCCGAGCGGTGTCCGACGTAAGACGAATTTCGATGGATATGAAAGAAACAATTTAATGTCGTCTTTTATTCTTTTGTCTTTATTAAATATTTCGAAATTGCGTTCTTATGCTGGCTCTTTCAATATATTCCAGGAAAATTTCATTCTATTTTGAAGGATTTGTCGGAGACTTTTAAAATGCCTTGCGTTTTATTTCTGAATCGGAATGTTGTCACTTATTAAATTTATGACTAAATGTTTCAATCATCCTTTCTCCAAACTCCCTATATTCGTCGCTCTTCCCCCATCTCACTCTATATCTCCCCCCCCCCCTGCAACATTAAACTCTCTCTCATCCAATCATCGTTATTTCTCTAACCTGATCGTCTTTTATTTATGTATTGAAGAAGAAAAATCGTTCATGAAGATAAGAGCAACACAGCATTATTTCCCTCTTATATCTCTTCTTTTCATCTCATGAACTGTGCACCTAAACGGAGTTATATTGTCAAAGGATGAAAGAGCTCATAAATCTTACTATAGTATAATCTTATGTGTCTTTACCTTTACCCTAAATTCTGGAAGAATGCTGTATAGTCTCAGCAGTTCCAGTTCGAGCTCATGTTTTCATCCTTAATATCATTTTAGCATGGTGCATTGGTGATTGTTGTATACCTCTGTTTGATTTGTATAATTATGTGGGATATTTAAATAATAGTTCTAATCCGGATTTATACAATACCAACAAATGGAGGAGAAAAAAAACATGTAAAATGCAAATTTCTTCCACTGGATTCGAGCTTCACTGAGCTGAAGAATGATGATTATCTCATAGATTTGCACTTTCCCCTTCTCCACTGCCTTTCTGCCCCCTCCTCAATCTGTAATCATAATCAACGGCTGATTCATCGCACGGTGTAATGTACTATTGTCTGCTTCTCAGACAAGATGGGACTACCCTCAGTCTTAAAGAGAAGGTTGAGTTCTGGGAAGATGAAAACTGATTTTTAAGCTTTTCCATTCTGTTATGCTATAGTGTGGGAGAATGCCTTAGTAGGAATGTCACATGATAAGACTTGCTCTTTAAATGTCCTCGTATTCGAAATGTGACAAGAAATGGTTAATATATATATATACGTATATATATATATATATATATATATTCCATATGGTAAAAATGATGGGAACAAAAAATGTATGGACGGTGAAAATGGTATGACTTTCTCATTCTAAACCAGTCCTCTTGTTTTTATAACGTTTCTATAATAGGGCTTCTTTTCTTGGGTTATTTTCGCATCGTGGCTTAATATTATTCTTATATAATTCTCATTGAATAAAATCTACATTATTCTCAATGAAAATGAACATTTATTTGTTCCCATCTGAAATATTGAATATAAATTACGATTACATATGAAAGGGGTTGAATTTGCATAGGCCTAAGTTTTTTTTAAATTGCTTTAAGAAACAGATTGGAAAGTTTTTGAGAAAATGACGATCAATGAGTGTGTTAGAAAAATTAGTACTGTTTTCGTATTTTTGTTTAACGGTTTTGTATTTTTGTTACCTTCTGAAGGACATTATAAAAATTGAGCTCAGACATTCAATTGTGATGAGAAATCAAGTCAATGTTAGGTTATCGCAGCTTTGTCTTAAGCCTTTCCTTCCCTTTTAATTTTCTTTATCCTAACATATTTCGCTTATTTGCTTGTTTGTTTTAGTTTCCATATTTTTGTTATTGAACACAATGGAACTACATGTACTTTCTAAAAATATACGCTCAGGATCGATTTCAATACCATACTGTATATCACGTAGCAATTATGTTCGGATTAACTTATGTCATTGTCATGTTCGAAGGCTATTGAAATTGCCTTTAGCTGATTTTTGAAATTCTTTGCGATTGTGCCATTGATCTGGCCCTCATAATCTTCCATTTTGAAATGTTTCTCTAAAGGAATGTGAAGTTCGTTTTCAAGGTGCTTTTACGACAAAGGTTTTTTGTTACAGTTGAATTTTATTTCTTTAAAATATTCATACACCAACCGTTAATCATAAAAAATGTTAAGAATTAAGGAACAATGTTAGCTTAAAATTCCCACCCCTGCACAGTTGAAGAGTAGCGTGTGAAGCCTACAGTGTACGTCCTCGTTTGGATGGTAAGGAAGCAAACTCAATAATCTTCCAATGTTCCCCTGTCTGATAAGCCACTGATTATTCGTTTTTCCCCTTTTTCCAATCCTATTTCTTGCATTACAATTTGGAAAAATACCCAGTCAACAGACAAGGAACATAAGAAATGAAACTTGGATACAACATTCGTGTCTTTAATTTTGTCTTTTACATCGGTCCAGGAACGGTTTTAGAAGAATAATCTTTGGGGATGGGGAATGGGGTTTTTGCATTCAAATTCCACTAGTGTGCCTCGCGAAAATTTAAGATTTGTTGGTCAAGGTGGGGGGGGGGCCTCAAGCACTCCTGCAGAACCGCTCCTGCATCATCGTGCAAGTTATTGGTGGAAGTTCATCGCTGAGAGTTAATGGTGACATACAGCTGTATTAACTTATGAGGGAGATTATATCGAAATCCATGCACCCTCCCTTTAATGTGCACTTTAGTGCCCCCTCCCCACCACTCAGTCTGTCATACCCATCACTCTACGCTGTATTGTGGCTGACCATGTAGTTGTGTATGACAACTCACATCACGGAATGTCTTTTCGTTTGATGCAGCAATGTTAACGAGAAATGCATGCCTATGTGTGGGGTTAGTAGTATATAGGCCTGGACACCAAGCAAAAACAAAAATGCCCTTTCGTGTTTTGCTTTTGAGAGATACCATTGACCTTTGGAGAATGGCTCTGCGGTTGACAATATATGGCAAGCTTTACAGCAAAGGCATTGGTAGAGTGGTTTGTGTGTCTCATCTGCTATTGTGTGTAGCCTCTGAGAAAGGTAAACATGTTTATATTGCATCATAGACCCCATGTATTAAAATCAATCAAAAACAAACAAACAAACTAACAAAGAAATAAACAAACTACCCAATCTCAATTACGAACGGCATTAATGTTTCACCCCAAACGCGTTATTTTGAATTTCTTACTAAACTTCTAAAGAGGGACGCTACCACAATTCAATTGTTTGATCAATGCAGGTAGCACAATGGCAAAATGAAGTGTATTTGCGTCATAATTTTGAAACGAGCCTTTAAAAACATTTATGTTGCCCTAAAAATATTTCATTGTATCCAATATTGGTCAACTTCTCACTCCTTCCTCTTTTATTCACACACTCTTTAATTTTGCTTGCTTGCTTGATTTTTTTGGTTTATATTTGTCGAAAAAATAAAATAAAATAAAGACTTTCTAAAAGAATTTTCAGTATCATTTTTTTCTGAACCTCTGTCGGTAAATTTGAAATCTGACGACCTGATTTGACTATCTTCGGCTAGTACTAATCTGAGAGACCCTTTTGCTTGTGATGGGGGTTGGTGCATGGAAATTTGTGCCTAATTTGTCGGCAAATTCGGTACGAATACCCCTTAAAAATGTGTAGCAACGCCCATGTCTCTACCTATCATAATTTCCTTTATAGTCATCTTCACTCACGCACTGAAAGACGTGCAGATGATGAGCAAGGTAGGCTTTAATTTAAGATGCATAGAGATTCCCGCCAAAACCTCGTTTCATCGTCTGACCGTACGTAATACACGATGATAGCGCCCAGACACGCGATGTAAACCACAAATGAAAACGCGCAACATTATTTTAGCAGTTCGAGATCTGTTATAGATTTGACATAGTACGATCTACATGCTCTTGCGTTTAAAGCCCAATGTGAAGGAGTGGCAGCGTTTTTCCTTTCAAAATGGTAGATTTAGCAATTTTAAATGATGGATGTAACCTTTATGGTGTTGAATCCAGCGATACATATAGACTGAAATACAATATTTTGAAAACCATTTCTCATCCCTTTAATTGATAATTTAACACTTTAAAAATGATGCATTACGAATCTATATTGTCATAATATAGGTTAACCCCTGTGAAAGAGAGAACAGAAGGGAAAGGAAATGGTGAATAAACAAGACAAAAGTTAAAATGGCAAGAGAGGCGAGTACAATGATGGACAAATAAACAGAAAATAGAGATGGCTAACGAAACCGACAAAAAAAGAGTGAGAAAAGGGCTAAACAGAGCTGTAACCAGATAAGATGAGAGGTAAGGGGGGGGGCAGATAGAGAGAGGAAAGAGAAACAGACATGCACAGATAGGGGTATACAAGAGAGATAGAGAGAGAGGGGGTGGGGTGGGGGACACAATGCTAAGTTTTGTTTAACTGCCACTTATGTATTAACAGATCATAATAACAATAAAATAATGTATTCGTCTTACCTTAGACTAGGATGCTATTTTTTTAACTGCCACTTATTTTAACCATAGTACTAGTAGGTACATGTTTTAACAGATCATAATAACAATAAATGAATGTATACGTTTTAATATTAAATGTAAAAAACAAGGAATGGCGAAAACGGAGAAAATGCAAAAACGATTTGTTCAAAAAGCAATTCGGCATTTCCTTGCGTACATGTATATTGAACTTTCCCCCATAATGTTAATATGCGCCGTATAGTTCTTGTGAGAGAGACGGGTGTTTAGAAATAGGTTAATGAAAGGTTGATGAAATGATGGAGTCACGTGACCAGCCATGTGACAAATGAATGGAAGAAACTGCGATGTCCATGGTGTATAATGACGAGGGAAAATGTATATTAGATGTCGCACATGGAAAAGTGACTTACGTAGGCCCAGTGTCCTCATTGTCACTATCATTTTATTTCTTTTAACCAGTTATTTATTCATAGTAGATTTGTTAAGACACGCAGTGAGCAAAAAGAACTGATGCAAATGAAATAAAAGTGGTTCTGGTACTCCACTGGCGTCTGCATTAAATGGTTTGAGATCTTTTTTAATCAGTTTGGCTACTCCGGTGAAACTATTTACATGAAATTCTATGTTTAGTTTGTTATTTTCCTAAAATGTCATATATATTTGTTTTACGAGAAAACCGTTGCAGTAATGCCCCCCCCCCCCTCTCTCTCTCTCTCTCTCTCTCTCTCTCTCTCTCTCTCTATATATATATATATATATATTTATATATTTCATCGGATTGGCACTTTTCTAGGACTAATCATAGATCATTTACTTTTGATGATAATATTGATGAGTGTTTTCACCCGTCTTGTTTGTTTCAATTATCTGATTCTAATTCTACCCCTTTTTTTTCTATTTACTAAAATTCATTTACAATTACAAGGATGTGTTTTGTGTGTGTGAAACTTCACGAGTATGCGCTTTATTTTTAAGAATAACCAGTATTTTTGTATTTTTGCGTTGTCAAAAACAATAAGGAAACAAAAACAAAAAGAACATGAAAACAAATGAGTGAATAAAATAGATAAAATTGAATAGGCCGAGGCCTAATGGAAACTGATGTGTGGTCTACGGCAACACAACCAAGTCTGGAAACAAGAGGTTTTAAACTCGCAAACGCAAAAAAAAAAACACAAGTATGAGTATAACCTTGCAATAAAAATTATGTCCACTTCTCCCAATTTTTACGACATAAGGAGACACACGCGCTCTCTTCCCTTTCCACGTCCTCTTTCTCTCTGTTTCCCTGTATCTCTCTCTCTCTCTCCATCTATTTTATTATATCTCGTCCCGTCTCTTGAAGACGTCGTTGAACAACTGCTAGACTTCGAAAGCGGGATCTTGTTGCCGGTCAGTCAGGCGGGCGGCTGCCCATTGCCATAGCCTCACCGCCTCGGTACTTTCTTCTTGTACAGTCGGAGGCCAAAACTCTATTTCGTTGAAGTTAAACAAACAAATAAAAAGTTTGTGACGGAAACGTTGGTGAAAATGTATGATACGCTCTTACATCAAGGCTAAAGCCAACAGTGGTTACAAATCATCCCATTATCAATTTTGTTTATACAACAACGTGAATATTTATGCTAAAATTAATACAAATGCCTTTAAAGGTAATATTTTACAATGTGGAGATTATCATACAAATAAAGGGCTTTGCAAATCAGGTAATCAATAAAACGAACACCGATTAAACAATGTCTTACGAAATGATATTCTGAGATAGATCGCCATTTTCCCATATGCGTTTATAAAACGCACTTTAAGTAAACAACAAACTAAAGAAGAATGATATTAAATCTTTTATACATATGAAATAATAAAAAAAATTGCAAGGAACTTTCTAGAAACTTTCAAATTTCTTTCAAGCGGTGCATGTAGGACGGATCATTATGCACAGTACAAACACCTTTTTGTATGGCCCTACAAAAAGTAGAATGATAACTTTAGAATAATTTTGCTAATCGTCGCAGTGGTGACGAAGCATTCTCATGTTGAAATAAAAGTTATCATCACAGAAACTTGGCCAGCGTGGGTGGTACATTTTATTCCTGTTTCCGGTTTACACACGACAACTGTTTTCGTCTAGACGTTCGCGCGATTAATAACCGATATCCCTCTTGGCATGGAATCGCTCATCATTTAATACAACTATGTACCTGAGAATTGTGATTGACATGATATTACTCAGAAGAGGACCGCACATCACCTTGCTCTAATCCCCTCGATACCCCGCCCCTGACGGCAGGGGATTAAGAAACGAGTATGATGCGGCAAAGAACGTCGTCTGTTAAACGCGGAAAAAGTGCAGGGGGTTGTTTCGCGCCGATAATTGACTAGCGGCATACGAGATTAAAATGTCAACCTTAGCTCATGGAGGTGTTTCGAGCAGATTTTGGCGAATCATCGCTTGTCATGTATACCTGAGATAGTGCAATATGACGTTTACATTAAGCCATTCTTTCCAACCGCGTAGCACGTATCCGCCACTGCAAATTAAATTTGGCATTAAGCACGCCGTTCTAATTCAGACGAGTAAAAATCTTATCGCGATTTTACTGAGAAGGCGTTTCAAAAAACTTTATGCCGGGGTTTCCTTTGAGACAGATAACTCATGCAAAAAAATCAGTGAAGTGCCATTTTTGGAATAGATTGGGCTATTACTTTTACGGGCCCAAAAAAAACTGGGCTACAATAGCGCATCAAGTATTAAGCTCAGCATTATTCTCAGGCAAGTCGAAGCTTCGAGCCAGAAGGGCTTTAACTCCTATCGCAATTAAAGCACAGTTAACGAACTTAACCGCCTTTCTGGCAAGGGAAGGGTTCTGATCCTTGGATGAAGTTAATGTTATGCCCCTGCCAGTGCCACCACGGAACCCTACTAGACCAAACATGGAGTGAAAAGAATGTTAATTTAAGTTCAGAACTCTACAATACCTATTTTACATTGGGTACAACCAGCCACTAGCCCAGGCTTTCCCCGGTGAATCATGAACAGCACATTCGATTCAGTTTCTTCAGGGTTTTCAGTCTCATCGGCGCGCTTCATTATAGGCAACTAGATACCTGCGCTCTACAAAGTCTGGGGTTGGATTAGCTTGAGGTGCGGGACACCAAATTCCTAAATACTGGGACTTTGTCCTAAATCATCAATTGATCATTCTACATATAACATTTTCTTTTTACACTCTATTGAATAGGAGTAATAAATATTAGATACAAAATAAATATTATAAGTATTTAACTTTTCAACAAAACAAAAAAAAATTAATCTGCAATACGACACTATTGTACGATAATTATCCCTTTTGTGAGTTTTGATGAGCTAAATTAAAACGGGTTTCAATCTCCCCATTCCGTGAATAAAATAATTGATGCAGTATTTTGTTTGTCTTTAATCGCAAGGAGTCATTTCAGTTTCTCGTCTCCCATTTAAATCGCTATCTTTTCTTAGCACATACTTTCTTTCATTCTAGATATCCCATGTGAGTATGTGTTCATAGAAACATTGAGGTTTAAGTGGTCGCTTCGTTCTTTAAAATACGTACATATCTATTTCAAGCTTGTTAACATTGCCAAACATTTCGCGTTGTTACGACCCCAAAGCCTTATTTTTAGATGCAAAGTAATTGTGTAATCAACTTATCAGTTTCAAATGTTCCTAAAATGGATACATTTGCGGGTACCAGTTCCACATCATTTCCTTCGTGTCTGTAATGTCCTTCAAATACCATAATGATTATCTAGCGGCTCAGTTGTAACGAATCAACTCACAAAGTTCAAAAAAAATTTCCCCTCTCGACGGAACGCTCAACGAATGTCACTTTCAGATATATAATCTACGCGTCCGTGTCTTGTTTTAGCAGAACGGTAAATGAGTCTTAATCTCGTGTACTTTTTCGAAATGCCAAGGAAATTATCCCGCAACTGCAGAAATACATAAGCACCTGGTGATTCGATCTCAGGGTCTTTTATATCTCCTCACGTTTTTCTTTCTTTCTTTTCGTTTTGATATCTGCCCGTCTTGGCCGCGCCTTGTTGCAACTGGGCCGGAGCCTCCCAATGCTGGTTAACTAACTAATCTTGTTTGACATTTGAATAAATTGGACCGGAATCCAGCGTCGGCCCAATCGGGTTTCACAATCGAGAAAGTTTGTCGAGGAATCGCCGTCCGACGAAGGAAGGCGGTGATGATGAAGATATCACAAGAAGATGATTTGAGAGAGAGATGGAAAGTGACAAATGGGAGACACTCGATTCAGTTTGGGTTTGCCGGGCTAACGTGTCATCTTCAAAATACATCCCTTTGATAATTATCGTTATATCACGTCGTACGTACATCCAGTACAGACAGCACGTGTTCAAACAAATTTAATTTCTTTCCGCCAGAGTAAATTGCCCGTAAAAGGGGTTAAGCCTTGGCCCATTTACACAACTTCCCTCGATAAGGAAAAAATGAAAATGCATGTCAAATCTACCAAGATTTAAATACTAGATATAAAAGTATATTGTGATAATTTAACAAACATATCTGAAAAGTTAGACTTTGTGTTCGTGGATACCAATTGAGAAATTGAAGGAAAACGACATTTATAGTTAATAGAAATGTATGTTAATACTATTCGTCAAATAATTTAGGAAGATAGAGTAGTAAACCTCGTGATATTAAAATTAAAGTGTTTTAATTAAAAACACAATTTACTCGAGGAAAATGACATGTTTTCACAGTCGATTGCGGGTCGTCCATTTATATGTCCCACTTAATAAAAGAACACAATATTCTTCAATATTTCCATTTTACTATGAATCAGAAATTATGAAAGCCTAATTATGAAAAGGTCAAGTTGGGAGCAAGACTGAAGATGGTTATCACTGCACACGCCTTCTAGACAGAGTTAGTTTTTTAGCTGATTAATTATTTCCCTTGGAAAAGTGCGACCACAATTCATGACCTTTACACAGCTCAATATAGGCGTAAAAACTTTAATTTTTATCTAAGATTCCACTTTGCTTTACTGTCTATGCAGTAACCGTGATAACGGTCTAAATATAAGGATTCATGGTGAACCTGAAGATTTTTTTTTTCATTCAAAATGATTTGACCCACTTTCTCCATCTTATGTGTAGTCATGGTAATTTTCTTCTGAAAAAAAACATTCAGTCTGGTATGTCGGAGAACACTTTTCTTCATATTTGGGACATTTTGTTGTGTCTATTAGGAAGCACTATTCTTTTTTTACGATAAAGAATGAAAAGTAATAAATGGAATTATTGAGATCTTATCCAAGATTGCCACATTAGTATTTATTTCGCTCTTCATGCGGGCCCTGCAATTATTATTACCCTAGCATTAATTACCAGGTACCCGTTTACATCTGGGTGGAGAGTGACAAAATGTGGCCTGATGTCTTGACAAAGGACGTTAGTGCCAATCTGAGATCCGAACCCTTAACCCTTGGATTGAGGATCAGGCGAATGAACCACTATACCACGACACCTACAGAAGACAATATATAAGAAAATAATAATTTTACAACATTACAATCTTGATTTATTTCTGTATTTTTTCAGGTTGATAATTGAGTAATAACATAATTTGTTGAGAAACAAAATATCACTAACTCATATATACTTGAGCATAGCGTTATCACCTTTCTTGTCCCCAAATATGTTATGATAATACAAGTACAAATAAAGAAAAAAAAGGAAACAAAAGACACACTATACTTTACCACTTCATTTTATGCACCCGATATTTTGTAACTGTGCAGTACAACCTGTCTATTAAGGGCAACAAAGGGAAGCAGAGAGAGTGGCCACTATAGACAGGTGGCCTTTATACAGAGGTGGCAACTAAGACAGGTTTGCCTGCACTTCTTTTCTTTTTTTGACATTACATTCTATCCATGCACTGGAACATGTAATGATTACTTGCTCCACGTGACGGTAGTTATGTGTCCAAACAACATTAGAGCTTTTTTTTGCCCCATTTTGATAATTTTTGGCCAGTTACGATTACCTTTTTCTACAAATTGGGCAGAAATCGCCCAGCCTATAAACGGCCAAAAGTTGGTCGGACACATTATAATCCTCGTGTCGGGCAATTTTTTTTTTAACGCAGAAACCTTTACAGTGCACATCAGCCAATAACTTTTGGAAATCGTCATACAAATGCAACTTTCTTCATCCTTTTCCCCGCAGGTTTATTAGATGATGGATCCTGCGGCTCGTTGTCAGATAACGGGATCATCTCGGCCAAATCAAAACGGCAGCGCCGCAATCGGACCACATTCACCACCGCTCAGCTCGATGCACTGGAGAAGGTGTTTGAAAGGACACACTACCCTGATGCTTTCTTACGCGAGGAGCTTGCAAAGAAGGTCGATCTCACAGAAGCACGAGTCCAGGTGAGGACGAGATATAAAATATTAATCTATTTATTTATTTGTTTAGTTTTCTTTTCTTTTTTAAAGCAAGGTAGTCCCATTTAGTGCCACAATGGGCCTGCTTCACAAGGAAGCCCTGCTATAAACAAAATAATACAACATAAAAAGTATATACATTTAAAAAATACATGGTAATGACAATAACAACTTTTAGATGAAACGAAAACACAAACAAAAGAGATGTGTTTTTTTTATAATAAATGTAATGCTTCCTGGGAGAAATTTCAATAGTTTGAACATATTTGGGGCATTACAGATCATTACAGGCATTACAGATCGATCAATCAATCTTATTTACTGGGTGTAAGCCACAAATATGTTCAAACTAAAAGAGATGTGTTTTATAGAAAGCAAAACGAAGAAAATTACAAATTAGAGTGTAAATTAAGAAATGAGTTATAAGTTCCACAAATTTAAACCAAGAGATGGATTGATATTTGTCTTAGGTGTGTTTTAAGTATTTATAGGAAAGGGGATGTTTGAATGAACATTGGTTGTGAGTTGTACAGTTTTGTTGCAAAGTATGAGAAAGAGCGGTTTTTATTTTCAATTTGTAGGTAAGGTGGGTCAAATATGAGGATAAAATATTGATATATGATGTTTGATTCAGATCTAGAAAAGATGTTAGTTAAGTTTGCAGATCATTTTATTGTCATTTATAATTATATTGCAAATTGAAATATAAAAAAGGAAAACAAAATAAAACAACAACAAAAACTGTACCAGCAACAAAATACGTTGCCATGTTAGCACCTTTTTTTAAAATGAAGGGTATAAACTTACATCTTCCAAAAAGGACAAGAGAAAATTTGAAAATTCAATTCCATTAAAACTGGTCTGGTGTTAGGTCTATAAATGATATCAGTACGTTATATTACCACTAGGGTAAAGGTGAATTAAACAATATGCAAAGAATGTAACTAAACGTTGAAAGAAAGAAATATAGAAAGGAAAAAAAGAAAAAAGAAAGAAAGAAATAAAGAAAGAAAGGAAGAAAAAAAAAATGAAAGAAGAGGACTACTGGACACAGTCGCCTATCCAGCCCAATAAAATCATGCAATTACTAAACTAACATCGAACATGTCTTAACGAATTTTTTTAGATATCAGGGGAGCAAAGACATCGTCAGCTAGATGTACAATGTAAAAAAAAATATTCGCCAATTTCCACTTTTTTATTTCCATTGTACATGTTGCAAGCTAATACAAAATCAGAAAGAAAAAAAACAACCCTTCATATATCTGCATAGAATAGCATACAAATCTATGATTACTATGTTTTTTCGATTCTTCTTCTGCCTTATGACACGGGTCGTACTAACATTATCAGCATGTTATTCTTAGGGGTTAAAGGTCAAGTTCAAGTTCATTACTCGATACGGAATTGATGTTGACATGAATATGACGGACTAAAAGCGTAAATAGAAATGGCGTCCGGATTGATATTTGTCTTCTTATTCAAATATGTTGTTCCCTATTTCTTTGAAATGTTGGCTATAGTACTGTCAACGTTCAGTCATTTTTTGTTTAGATGATGCGTAGCTTGGCACCCATGTTACGGAGTTTTTAGTGCTTTCAATGTTTCGTAAGGTGGGGGTAATGCTCAAATAACTTTGCCATTACGTAGCGGATTTACTAGAAATCACCTGTTTTGGAAGAAAGTTTATCAGTCTTCCTGAAGGATTTTCATCGGTCGGCAACATATTTGACAGGGGATATCGATCGTCTATTCTCCAAATATCAACCCTCTTTTCAGTTTCTACAATCATTTTTTAAAAGGTAGCCCTTTTCGTATCCATTAGGATAAGGGTTTTTCGTTACAGCGTTTTAATGTTATCTCGTTATGAAAGCACATTAGGCAGGGTATGAAATATTGCAAAAAAAGGACTTCAAAAGAAGAAAAAAAGTCCCTTGTTGCCCGAAAAGTGAGGTGACGATTGCCCGACTATTGGTAGCTTTAAAAATCATCGAGAAGGTACAACCCATACCCTTGATTCGTATGCCTATGAATATCATACTGCATTTCGTTTTCATTGTGGTTGTTCGACATTTTCTCTGGTGACAATCCTGTCATGCTTTCATTATTCCGTCCAAAGAGTTGGGATTCGGGGATTTTCGTGAGATTTAAGGTAACAAAGGACACGCGTAACTTACTGTTACTGTTCATATAGTAACATATCACGCTGAAACTAGAGTATTTTGTCAATATCCACCGTATTAGACTGACTTTATCCATGATGGGGGCTTGACAACATATTGATCTGTTTTGCATCGAAACAAAAACAGTGAACGTCCCAATCTCTCTCACGAGTATAATTAAAGTGAAATAGAGTCGAGGTTTCCCGACCGGCCACCCATTTCTCCAAGGCTGGTCCTTCCAGAAGTACAAGTCAACAAGATCCGGTATTATAGCAGCCTTTCATCAAAACAAGAGTTGGGATAAACGTCATGGTCAACATTTAGCACTGTAACTTGAACAAAAGAAAACACACCATACAAATTATACATTGGCGATGTTTGTTTGTTTGTTTGTTTTATTTCCGAAAATCAAAAAATTAATAGTTCAATATAACAGAATCAAAGACTTATATAACAATAATAATTCAGAGCCACTAACACAATAGCTCTGTTCTTCCATTATGGAGTCCATGTAACCAGTAGTACTAATACATTGTAGATGTTTCCTTTTTAACTCATAACATTCGGTGCTATGTTTTAAAACCTGGGCCATTGTTTTACAAAACTTGTTATCATGAACAAATGCTAGAATTCTATGACAAATTTACTCTCAGCCAATCAAATGCCACGATTTCAGTAGCTTATAACAGTTAATGTAATTTGTTTTATGAAACAGCACCCTGGTTATGTGCTCGTTGGACAACACGCGTCATTAAATACGATTGCATTATTACGTGCACTGATCAAGCCTGTAAATCAAATGTACTAGTGCGCCAATAGTTCTAAACAACTTTTGCGCTGTTCATTCTGCGTTCACCTTTTCTTTTCGAGTCTCAAATCGCGTATGAAAGGCAGCATCAATCGCTGACACAGTGATACGTCAAAGAAAGGGCGCCCCGCGTGCAAGCAGTATATGAAAGCATGTATCTGTTTGACTGCAGAACCTACTTTTTCGTTTCTGCCAAACGGGATCCGATGATGATCATTGCCTTTACCTAAGAGCACCGTATACTCTTACATGGGTGTCGAACCCGAAACCTCCTTGTTACCACTGATCTAACCACTGATCTAACCACTGCGCCAGCTCTATGAAAAAATATTCTCGAAGTACAGTGAGGCAGGGAGATTTGTGAGTAATGTTGACGTACAGGGGGATACAAAGATTGAGAGACAAAGAGCTTGAAAGTAGAACCAAAGAAATCAAAATATTCCAATAATATTTAATGATAACATGATCACAAACTATACCCCCGAAATGAACATGTTTAGTGTCAAAACTAGCTCGCTGCAGCCCATTCAGTAACTAGTGAAAGATATACGTGCAGCCAGCTACTCGCCCTGTACCAAGATGGGCAATTAATCCCGCCAAAGTGCACGTTGGGGATAAATTAAATCGGTTGATTCAAGCAATAATTCATGCCGAGTATCGATACTCAAAGCAAAGTGTGACATACACCAGGGCGTTGCAATTCTGGCGGAAAAAAGGTTGGCATGTTGTAACTTTATTTGGGGTGTAAAAACGTGGAGATTTCGTCAAAAGGCAACACGTACATGGGAACAATCGTATGACAAATATAATTTGTCGGAATCACGAATTAAAGACATCTTTCATGATCAGTTTCAGTACGAGGAGAATTTGATGTCACTAAAGCTTCATTTGTTGCGCTAAACTTTTAGATTTACACTTGTTATTATGTTAGTAGCAATATTCTAAAGAATATAGTGACAAGTTTATATCAGAGACTATGCAGGTGGAAGTGTAGCTTGTGGCTGTTGTGCATTTCCTCCCCCTCAATATTATTTTTCCGTTTTCCTTTCTTTTCTTAGTTTTAACTATTATGCATACTAAACACATTGTGCAAAAGAAATTCAATTTTCTATACCATATAAAGTTGAATTCGTACCACTATATAATGTATCCCATTTTCTGTCATGCCGTCAAGTTTCCCTATTCTTTACCAATCCAATTATAAAATAATGAACTTTCGTTAGTATCATATTTGTGAAACGCATATGGACTTTCGTGTGCGTTTAAAAGTACGATGTTATTATTGTTTTTTTTTAGACTTTCACCTTCATTTCCATAACTTCTCTCAATCATTGTCATCATCCTCAAGTTCCTCAACAACATCCTCATCGTCATCATCACCATCATCACCACCACAACCAACACTACCACCAACGTCACCATAATCATTGTAAACGATTTTCTTAATGACATTTCCATACTTTCAACATTGTCCCTTTTCTACTGCGGCTCAGCTATTCCAGTCTCAATCAAAGAATAGTATAATTATTCACGATAAACATATTTTTTAAATATTTTATGAGACACCTTTTATGTGGATGAACATGATTCTTTCATTCTTCTGACTATCGCATTCGATGAAATCTTTTTCTATAAGGTTGAGTCATACACTGTGCACTGAAGATACAAAACATGTGCCGTACATTTTTGCAATAAAACCCAAACCAATTTGGCTTCTTATTTACGATACAGTAGCTTCCCCATGTCATGTAAAACATACAAACTCATTCGACGAGTTTCATTGATCAAAACCATGACACTCCTAAACTGTCTCTTCCTTTACATTATTGGAAAAAAAACTACAGCAGCACGACAACCTCGAAAAACAGAGTGTGCCTCCGTCGCCAAACCGTGGCCTTTGCGAGGGTCAACGGAGGAGAATAGTTCATAAACTTTTGCCGGGAATAATTGAAAAACACAACTTTGGGGTAAATTTACGATGCCCCGGTGTTAAAGTGCGACCGCTACCAAAAAACAGGGAAAAAATGCAGTGACCAGTTGTTTTTATTTGTTGGAAGTTTCCGTTGAAAGGTTGAAGCGAAGTGGGCACAGCTTTGCGCCCGCTGATAGACGAAGCGAGTGTTCTCGTATCACGAAGTACAAGGCATATCGTAAATTTGCACCCAACTCCGTTTTCTCTTTCCACTCCAGACATCTGAGAGAATGGTTACATACTTACTGGTATAGGTCGACCATGACCCGCTTTAAGATCAATGTTACTGGGAAGGGGGGGGGTCAGAGAGAGAGAGAGAGAGAGAGAGAGAGAGAGAGAGAGAGAGAAAGAGAGGGGGAGAGAAGGGGTAGTGAGAGGGGTAGAGAAAGGGGAGAGGAGTGGAACAGGGAGAGAGAGAGGGGGGACGAGAATATAAAAAAAAAGGGCGGGAGGGGGAGAGGGGGAGGGAAAGAGTCGACAGAGGAAGATAAAAGGGGACAGGAGGAGAAGAGAAAGAGAGAAAGAGAGAGAGAGAGAGAAAAAAAATAACATGATTAAAGATGTGAGGGGGTACACAGAAAGAGAGAGATTTTTATTTCTTTTGTATACGATTCAACATTAGATGTGAATGAATCTAAAAGTATTTTTTCCCAGGTAATTCTTGACTAATTTGAACTCGAAGATTCGATACCTCCATCATAAGCAAAGTTAGAATACTTAATTATTTAGTTTGTTAATAAAATAACAGTCGAGATACTGTGGGTATGACAATATTGTTTTTGTTTTATAGTAGACCATTTTAGTAGACCATTTATTCATTTTCGAGAAACTTTCTTTTTAATGTGCTTTTGTTTATGAAGATATAAGAACAATCGAGATCGTACACAAAAGTATAATATGTCTACGATGATGAAGACGAGAAAAAGAATGATGACAGTAATTTTTGAAATGCCGCTGACAATAAGAATGTTTTTTTTTATAAATTTTTTATAGTTTAAAATGTAAATTAAAAAAAAAGATTAAAATGTATTCACTAATCATATTCAGCTTATGGGAATGATGGCGATAATTTTTGTCTTCTAGTGCATGATAAAAACTCTTTTCTAAGGTTTTCTGCAAATTATTGCCCCAGTTTTAGCCCCGGCAGCTGTTATAAACGCACATAGCATTCCAAGGAACAAATTCAGCCGGGTTACTAAATTTATTTGTCTGTGTTGGACAAGAAATATAACAATGGAGCTAGTTATAAAATGCAGCATTTTATCATAACGGAGCAAAGATTATTTTTGAAGGGTACAATCAAGATTCGACGTTTTATTCTAATACGGGCTCCCACGCCACGCCCATTTACTGTACAGTACATGTATAATTCTGTTTACAGAGAGTTTTTTGACAAAGTTTCAAGTTTTTGTTCAAATAGATTCGAGAGGTACTCACACTATTGCTTGAGAATGCCAATTGGTTTCCATGATAATCAAGTTAAGGCTTCGCTTGAAAGGGAAGTGGTCTCAAAAGTACCATCCAGCTTGGCGTCAATTTGTAAATCTTATCAAGAATAATTTCCGATTCTCTTCATTCAGTAAGGGTTACGAAACTACATGACTCTGCCGGTATTTGTATTTGTGTGTGTTTGTTATGATAGGGCGTCGTAAGTCGGGGAGACATGGAAAACCATGCAGGCGATTTTACTCTCCAATGCATTAAAAAACTTCTTTTAAATCTGTTACCTTGGCACGCTTTCCCCCTCCCTGTTCCTTCGCGCAATTATGCATTTCACAATTCACAGAAATAAATGCCTATCCCCCCCCCCCCCCCCCCCCCATCCACACGCACAGCCTCATCCAGTGCCCAGGTCGCTCTAATCATTTATACATTTTTACTATTTCACAATTCCAGTTAAAATACATTCTACTTGAAACTACTTACTGTTTCACTTGCAACTCCATTCCTCGAAGTACATAATAAAGGCAAACTTCTAAATGTTGATACTGCGAGCGATAAAATGTACTAATTTCCATAATTTCAGGAGTTTTACTACGTCACACGTGCACACCGACTCACATACGTCACATGCCGATAGCATGACGCATCTTTTTTAATATTAAGACATTAGGAAATAATTTATAGATTTGTATATTTTAGTTTCGTTGGGTTTTGTCACGGCTATAATAACATACAGCGAGAGTGTTGTTTATTGACGGTGAACCTTTGGGAGGGGAGGGGAATACCATCACATGCTGGGGAGGCCTGGGAAATTCACCCTCATAAAAAAAGTTCTTTTATGACTGTCGAATTCTATTTAAGCGAAGGGGTCGTATATACGAGATTAAACGGCATGATTATAAAGTACTTATATTTGTTTTGTCATTATGGCTAGACTCTCACTAATAAATTACTAATTAAGATCAACCCCGCATGTCCAACAGGAAGAGTTGTATTAAAGTAATGAATTGATGAGGCTACCCTGGGCAAATCAGACCCAATTATCATCATTATTATTATAAACCATGGTTCTTATTTATAAAGACAATTATTGGTTCTAATGTACATTACACGCATTAGTCTTAATGTGTGTTTTTCTTTATTATTCTACAATTCTTCAGCCTTTTGCTCATATCTGAATATATATTTTTTTCTTCATTTAATAGTATGCTGTTGTATGAACTCCAACATTTAAAAGAATCAATAACTCTGCATTAAATTTTCTGGGAATAGAAAAACGATACAAAATTTAATCATCGAACAAATAAAGTCATATTATTTTCTTAAATAGATACTCACGACAGGCTTTTTGATAAAGCGTCTTGGTTTTATATTATGTAAATTACAACAGTTTAATACACCGGCTAAAATTGTATTGAGTGTAATTTTTTTTATTTTTATGAATTAAAATAATATCTTTAGTAGGGCTAACCTTTATGTAGAATTTATGCCATCTTTATCCACAGGTCGCATTAATGTACATAATGTTGAAATGTGTTAGCTATAGGTCATTTTGATATCCAGCGTTCAACATTTAACAATGGTACTTTTATAAACCAAGTTCAAAAGGATGTACAGATTTTTGAAATGTAATATAATTTTAAAAAATTGTCTTTTACATATTCATGTATCTAGTCTTATGCAATTCTCATATTTTCTTTCTCTTTTTTTATTCTTTTGTTGAAGGTATGGTTTCAGAACAGACGAGCTAAATTCCGTCGTAACGAGCGGAGCCTGCAAGCTGCCAAGGTCGCAGCGGCTAGGCGGAGGCCTTTCAATGGCGTCAACGTAGAACAACCGGTGGCGCCTCGCCCCTGCCCTACGACTACAGAGCTTGGCGGCAGCACGTGGAACTCCGCCGCAGCCGCCGCAGCGTCCTACGGCAGGCTAGCCGGTGTCATGTCGCAGGCAGCCGCCGGCCACATGTCAATGATGAACATGAACGCTTTGGAAAACGCCGGCGGACTGAGCTCGAGTTGGGCTAATTTGAGGTTAAAGGCGAGAGAATACAGCATGCAACAAATTCCACTTATCTAGGAGTGAGTTTCGAAGTTTTCCTTTGGATATTTCCTCACCGTCTTTTGACTTTTGCGTTCGTCTAACGGTAATATGGATTTTAAAAGGACGTTACAATTAATTCTGGACCAAGACTGATAAAATGGCTCAACTTCACAGAGCATACATAATCTTCTTCTTTGCTGGAGACAATGTATGACGTCACAATGCAATCACTGTTCATCAAGTGACATTGAAAGTTGCAGTTTGCCATAAAGCTACATACCTATGACGCCATTTTGTTTTATCATGATGACCATTACAGGTGACTGGCTTAACCATGTTTGTCTATTTATCAGACGGTTTCTTCGTTTTCGTGAAAATTGAAAGGAAAAGGGAATGGATAATTATGAATGTGAACGAAAGGAAGGACATATAATGTTCGATAACTGAAATAGTATTTGACTATGTTAGATAATTAGGCCATGAATAGCATCTAAAAATAGTTCTATCATAAGCTACAAATACCGTCCACTAGCATTAATATTCAAATGATCACAACGGTAATATTTATAAATTTTATTATTTTGTTTTCTTACACAAACGCAATTCTATTCCTTGTACTTTAATTATATTCTTAAGTGTGGACTAAAACATCACTATCGAAACTTAAACTCGAGAGAAACTGCTAATTAAGATGTTATCGACCTATGGATTAAAAGGCGAAGTCTTTCATGCCTAACATCCAAGTTTGTTGCCACTGTCACTGGGTTTCTAGAAAAACGAAGGATTTGATATTACACCATTTCATCAACTATCTTTTCAAGAACAAACAAACAATGTAACTATCTTCATGCTGTAAAATTTAGAAGATTAAACGTCTTTGAAATTAAAAAGAGTATTAAACTGAGCGTCATCCTGTCATCCCTCAAAGAGTCCAATTGTATGATTTTGCACACTCTTTATTTAAGACACTGCAATTGTTTAAACTTATTATCAATAATGTATCAAATGTCACTGTTCTTGTCAGAAGAAGTTGTTATCATGAATAGTTCTCTCCCGTTTGTGTAAAGATGAGAAATATTTCATCAAATGCAAGGGATATATTTATGTTGCGCACATCCTTTAAAACACGGGGTGTTCCTCAGCCCCCGGATGGTTATAAATAGAACTATTCGAGAACATTTATTGATTCTACAGTAGTTACGCTGAGCTATTCAAGAATATATGTTCATGTCTTTGAAAAAGCCAAATTGATAATAGTAGCCAATTTGGTTTTATTTGACTTATTTGTAATCATGATAATCTGAAAGGCCATAACTTCAGATTTTGTTTTCTCTGATGTATTTCTAAACATGCACCCTGATGTAAGATTGAAAACCGATTAATTTTGTTCACCCCATTCAGAAGAAGCGGTTGCAGAAAAGACGGTCGCTTTCTTAATTATTTCCTAATAATGATTTATGGTAATTGACACATGAATGCATTGACCTTTTCTGAATTGCAATACCTTAGCTTCTAGAAATTAATTGCTCTTCACAAACTGAAATATGTAGTATGAAATGATAGAAATAAAATATAATGATTATTAAAATATTCACTAAAATGTAAAATAGGGAATAATTATTTACTTTCATTAATGAATCGATGTGGATTGTTGCACTGTAATGTATTTAAGGAGTTGATCTTGTGATTTATGGAAACGTTCAAGAAATTGATACATGTGTCGTTAAAACATTATTTGAGATGTTCTGCAAAGTTGAAAATATATTCCATGTAAAAAACATCAACAAAGCACAATGGTGCACACCATATATTGATAATTTTAAATTGTGATTGTAACAATTGATATGACTATTTGAACATTATTTTGTGTGTAGATAAGATTTTTTTTTAATTATGTAGATTTGACTTTTAAAATGTTGATATCAAACCATTTTCATGTCCTTATTTCGACATTTCAAGCATGTGTAAATAAATTCGTAGTTCATAATCTATCAGAGCAACTCTTGTCGTAGGTGTTTCTTTCTTTAGGTTTTCTTTAGAAAGGATGCTTGAAACAGGAAGTCGGGGTTTTGACACTTGTGATTATGATAAGACTTAGTATGAGCATCTCGATGGGGATGGCGATGACGATGGTGAGGCGATGACGATGGTGATGGCTAAGTTCGGGGTTGTGGTGGTTTGACAGTTGGCTGGTGGTATTGATGGTTATGGTAGTGATGGTTGTGGAGATGGTGAGGATATTTGTATGGTGGTGAAGGTGGTGGGAATGGTGGTTGTGGTGGCGATGATGGTGGTAGTGGTAGTGATGTGGTGGTGGTGACGATAGTGGTGGTAGCGCCGACGATGATGATGGTGGTGGTTGCGACGATTATTGAGTAATACGCATGGTAATACCAAAAGAAAGTATTTGACATGATGATGGTGGTGTGATGGTAGAAGTGTCTTCTGTGTAATAGAAGTTACGATGATTTTGCGTTTATGATATGTACTTTTGGCCAACATTTGATTTTGTACTCATGATGATGATAATTTTGATACCAAAATGTTTTCAATTTCATAAGGATGATGATGGTTATGACGATGAAAATGATGATGATGATGATGATGATGATGATGAAGATGATGACGATAATGATGATGATGATGATGATAATAATGATGATGATGATGATGATGGTGATGTCATGATGATGATGGTGATGATGATGGTGATGATGATGATGATGATGATGATAATGATGTTGATGATGATGATGATGATGATGGTGATGATGGTGATGATGATGACGATAATAATAATGATGATGATGATGATGATGATGATAATGATAATAATAATGATGATGATGATGATTATGATGATGATGACGGTGATGAAGCTGATAATGATGGTGATGGTGATGATGATGATGGTGATGGTGATGATGGTGATGATGATGATGATGATGATGATGGTTATGACGAAGAAAATGATGATGATGATGATGATAATGATTATGATGATGCTGCTGATGCTGATGATGGAGATAATGGTGATGATAATGATGATGGTGATGGGAATGGTGAACATAATAAACCTGTATTCTTCAGGGCATCTACTCAGCCAGACCTTTAAAAAAAACTCCGGATGACTATAGAGCGAAACATAATGTAAAATGGTAGGAACGAGTGTATCTTTGGTTAGTTCATATTTGTTTCGCAGCATGGGTTATACTTTAATAAACACAAACACGCACTCTCATTCACAAACCAGCATTGTTTGAATTTTATATAGAGAGGGCCGGAATCCAATACACTTTCATAACTCGAGGAAACTCTTGGAGGGGAAAGAAAAAAAACCTTGTCGATAATTCGCGAATTGAAGAATCCCATGAGGGAACTTTTGAGATATGTTTGTGATCTTTATAAATGGGAATATGAATACCCATCAGTCTTCGCAGCCTATTTCTCTCTCGTTTCGTCTAAACGATAAAAATCTTCGTAAGCGTTATCTGAACCAAATCTTTCCTCTTTGCCCGAAGGGGAACCTAGTTTTTTTTCTCGCCATTTGATCGTTGTGGCTCGTTTAGCGGGGCCAGTCCTGATGGGGTGCCGGGGCCGTGCCGCTCGCTTGGGCGAAGACAGAAGTGACCTGGCCATTCTAGAAAAGACCCTTACTCACTTTATAAAAACCAGGATAATATCGTAACATGTACATAATATGGTGTATAGAGTGCATTTGCCTATGCATTGTCAACGATAACAATATTGTAGACATGAAAGTTCGCCCGAAGAAGTCTTTAAAAAATATCACATTACCGAAGAGGGAGGCATTCTGCGATCTTAGGTGTTGAGTTTATTTTTGTTTATTATCTATTTTTATACATTCATATTCTTTATCAATATCACAGTCTTTCACATATAGTTGTATGGATGCATTTCGATACATTTCGCTCTCCGAAGAAGGTCTTTCGTCCAAAAATCAATTTTACAAGTTTTACTTTTTATAGTGAAACTCATTGTTGGTGCATTGTATATGTACCCTGATAATGTTCATCTTATTATCATTAGTGCTGCTACCCGGATAATTATGAGGTCACGGTAGCCCGAACATTAGTAGTTTAGAATATTTTTCGGGTTGTAGCCCCTAGGCCTACCACATCGTAAGCCTATGATTCCAAATCTCTTTTTGTTATCTTTCATAAATTTATTGAACTTTTTTTCTTCCAAAAAAGGATTTGTTTTTTTTCCCCTTTACTACTAAGTACATGAAACCTGAACATTTCGATCATGATTAAAACTCAATTGAATCCTCATGTAGATTCGAAAAATATGTCTGATGTCCGACCATTATCATTTTGGCCACTTCCCATCACGTAGCGAAGATGATCACTTTGCTGACATAAGCTACAAAATACGTCGACAGCTTCAGCCCGAGGGCATGATATAATTTGTATAATACATCATTCTGTATTCACCGAAGATGAGAGAAGGAAGTATTCGGTTTTAACCTTTTCAGTTTGTGGTGTTGAAGGTTCACCTTTTGAACTTGTAGAAGTTTTGTAGAAGTGCTCTGAAACATCCTCTCGCAAACAAAAAGAATATTATGATTAAAGGCAAGATATAGGTCAGAATTTTGAAATAGATACAGGTCTATATACCTAATTTACTTTGTGTGGAATATTAGTGAATAATCATTACACTGTTGGGTAAAGGTTAGGCAATAATAAAACGAAGTGCAAATGCATAAAAAACAAAAAGGACATATTTTCTTAATGATATTATGATCACTGTCATTATAATAATCAGTTGGTATACTAGGATGTTATGATAATTATTGTTATATATTTTATATATTTGTTAACAATTCTTATTCTTATCATTATCATTGCAATCGTGGTAGGCATGATGTTGTATATTTTTAGCAAATTATCTCGTCTTAAAAGTGTAGTATCACCCTGGGTTTTAGAAAAGCATGCCACAATTTAAAGCAGACATGCATGTTCGGCCTACCGCGCAGGTAGCTATTTACCGCACTTGAGCTCAGACAGACATATCATAATTACAATGCCACGGCCAATGGTATAAGTACAGCAAATCATACGATTAAAATCAATATCAAAGACGAATCGGTATCTAACAGTATCCCAGTTTCATAATTATTTCGATTAATGTGTCATGCACATTTGAATGCTCGAGATTCGTGAGACTTCAGATTGCAATTTTATTGACACAGAATTAACAAAGAATTCCATTGAAACAGACTTCAAAATTGTAACCATTTTGTATCTTATCCTCGCAAGAGACAGATATATGCTAAACGTCCTTGTCTTGTTCGCTATGGCGTCGCACTACACTATTTACTGTGTTCAGCTGCACATACCGGCAAGGCCAGTGATTCATAATATGCACGAGCAGACGACGATAGTAAGCGATAATACGTTCAAGTTGAAATCGATAAGAAGAAACGGACGTGTCGTCTGCCGCGCTATAGAGACGGAAAGAACACAATTCTGTCTCTTTCTAGATTAGATTCTTTTGTTTTTGATTGCCTTTATGACCTGGCATTAATGAATTTCGGGGATGAGACTTATGATATTTGCTTTAATCATACATTCCACTTGTCCTAGTTTTCGTATTGGTGTATATCACGCAACTACATGATGCAAATGTTGTGCTAGATTTATTCAAGGCATAATAAATATGGGGTATTTATTCAAGCCTTTACTTAATTTTATACAGATTTTCTTCATGTAATCAGGGTAGACTCGTTTGGCGCCATTTCTGGAATTGCTTCACATGGAGAAAAAAATGATCACTCTTGATCATGTGATTGAAAAAAGTGGAAGTAAACAAAGTGTTGACATGAAACTTTTATTTGTGAAAATCTGTATTTTTTCTTACAATGAATAATCAGTTTTCCACTTTTAGAACGTACTTTTTCCTGATTAATTTTACCAGAAATTCATGTAGGAAGTACGTACAATATGATGATTGTTGTTGAGTAAGTAAACAAGTTCAAATAAACAAAGCGATGGTAGCCAACTTTTGTCTAACTTATCATTACCACGGCTTACCATGAATAATTCGTCCTCTTTTAAAATGTCCATCTTTTACAGCCAACCCTTTACGTTAACTTAGTTTGTTTGTTTATTCGTGTTT
The DNA here is from genome assembly GCA_035222895.1 of Strongylocentrotus droebachiensis. NCBI lineage: Eukaryota > Metazoa > Echinodermata > Echinoidea > Camarodonta > Strongylocentrotidae > Strongylocentrotus > Strongylocentrotus droebachiensis. Next base: position 84,544 of record JAVYIG010003717.1, read on the forward strand.
TTATTTCCTTTTTAAAAATAATATTGTACAATTGTTGATCGATTGAAGATAGGTCGAAGACTACATCACAGTTTTAATACACCAATGTATATTTGATAATGATAAGAATCCCAATCATTATGGTCGACGACTTCTACATGCATGGTGCTCTACAGAATAATACAATCGGTAAACACAAGGCTTTAAAACAATAAACTAAGAACATAATTATAACATATACAAATCTAATACAACTATCGAATGCTTTCGTATTATTTGAAAAGATTCATATAGGCCTACGTTGAAAATTAACATGGAAAAGCAAGGCAAGGTCTAAAAAGATTCTAAAAATAAATCTTGTACAACTTCGAGTGGCCTTTACAGTAGTGAACCCATGTTAGGAAGAAGGCCACTTGTAAAGTCAGTTTGTCTGCTCCTTCAATAAAATATTTTCTGGAATGGTTGTTAAAAAAAACCTCGTCTCGGTCTGGATTCATCATTACCGCTGTTCTTACTTGTTACCAAACCGTGATTAAAGTCTGCCGACTTGTTAAACTAATTTGATAAGACAAGAAGTACCGCAGGAAAAAGGATTTCAACCAGGACTGCATGCCGTAACTGCGGGTCTGTGCTGTACAGGCATGTAACGGCTAGAGGACCCTAACTTCGAAGTACAGTAACACGAATTTCCCTAGCATGTATCATACAATCACTGCAAGGCCTTCTAAGAGGATCCATTTTATTTCAAGAAATAAACTGACAGATGCAATGCTTTCATACCAACTGTTAGGATGTATTCTGGTTACACTTCATTTTATCAGAGATATTTTGAAAAATAAATTAAGGCGACTAGATGGTCTAAAGAAGCTTAGAATTATAAGCACAATATTCTTTTGCACAATTCATTTCAGCGCATTAACTTTATGCATTTATAAAAATTGTTAACTTTCCTGAACTGAAGAAACCGGGGGTTAATAATGTAGATATAAGTTAGTAAACATTTAGATTTTTTCTGTATATTATTTCGATTTGAAATTTGATAACTACTATAAGATGTGTTTCTTTTCTATTAATGGAAATTTTCACATACCGGAGGAAAAAAGAGCTGGAAAGTGATTAAGCGGAACACAGCTTCTATATCATATTCGACAAAAAATTCATTTTCATATAATAAGATTAATCTTGATATGACATTACTAACAAAATACTGCCGCAACCACATTGATTAATTCTGCATTCCCTTTGCTACATACAATGCAGATTGTACCACCTAATCGCTTTCGGAGGGGGGGACACAAACTTGTATATTTGCGCTATAGATTAAACTTATATAGAACAACTGCTCGAAATGTTGAAAGAAGTGTGCTTACATTACATTTTAGCACTAATATAGTAATCTTCCATATAACAAAGTTTGATGTTTTCCGTTGTTTGAGAGAAGTCATACTTATTTTGATATGTGCGATTTAAATTAGAATAGAACAACTGTTTGAAATGTGAGAAAAAAAAGTTAATATAGAAGGAAAAAAAAGAAACAAAAACAAAAATAATAACTTGTCGGCCGAGCCGATGGTGCTCTTTATAGTTTTACAATTAAGATTAATGAGATAAACTGTGAGATAGACAATTAATGTAATAACCAGTAGGTTGACCACAAGTTCTATATTTCCTCATTGAAAATAGGACAACTGTTCAAAATATGAGGGGGAAATGGGGAGAATAGAACATCACAGAAAGAAAAGGTAAAATTGCAGGCATTGAGAGACAAAAACAAATTAAATAGATCGATGATGCTGCTCTTTGTATCTTTAAATTTTAGGTTAAAGATTATTGTTCGAAACGTAAAGAAAAAGAATAGGGAGAATAGAACATTAACGAAAGAAAGGGTAAAATTACAGGAATTAAGAGACATAAAAAAAAAAGCAATAACCAGTGGTCCGTTGAAGCATTTCACGCTGACATATCAAGAGAAGAAGCGATGTATGGAATGATAGATTGGTCTGTAGCCATGCATGCGAGGCACCAAGGACAGTGAAGTGTCCTTCAAGTATGAGCAAACATCTGCATCAATATGTGGGACTGAGTTAAGAGGCAAATGCACTTCCAGTGATAATTTTTCTTCTTCTGAATTTGAAGCTATATGATAAGAATCATTTTTTGATGTAATTCATCATGTTGTTTAATATTTAATTTGTTGTATTTTAATCAGAAGGGTGCAGAATATAGGCATACCTTGTTAATATCTTATTTTTTGTGGAGGTGTTAACTTCGATTAAGGATAGCTTTAAATGGTATACACCATCCCGACAGAAATAAAATCATACATAAATTCGGAAAGATGAATATGACTACACCCTAATATGGTAGAGTGTGAGACAAAGAATGATTTTACGAAAGCAATTATCTAGCGAAACAATCATCTAGAAGAGGTAGGAAGACAGTAGATACAAGGAAACAGTTCGTTTAAATGGTTTCTTTAAATATAGTGTAGCCCTCCTCTTATTAAACCATATTCTCACCTGAACGATTAGAACTTATGAATCAGTGTCCAGCTTACACTGATCTAGTTCACCCGTCGTCTGTTTGGACCCAGAAGGTCGTTAACTCTGCCTTAACCTATACGAGTTAACGCCCTACTGGCTCTCAACCATTTTCTGCCTTTATAACACCTTGAATGAGGCCACAGCCTCGTTCATGATTGAATTAAGATCGGGTCCTGCGGTAAAACGACTTGTAAAGTGCTTAGCAACGGCGTCATAATGAGAGCTGAATGGAAATGGAATGGTGTACCCTCACATTTCCTATTATACCATAGTGACTGTTCACATGGCCAGGATGCAGTGATGCCTCAGTCACACCAAAGAAACAATTTTTTGTCTTCCAATTATATCTTATTCAAAATATATAAGGATCACGAAACCTCAATGACAACGAAATGCATTCAACAAATATACATGTCATATAAAAAAGAGATACTCAATTATATTGTGACATACATTTGACAAAAATAAACATGTATACTTTTGACTCTTCATGATATTCCCTTTTTTGGAACAAATCTAATAACTAATGCATATGAATCTCAAAGAAAAGAACAAATGTATAAACACAATTCTATTCAATAATGATGAAGCATATACAACAAATGCATTCCATGCATGCTTGAATTTATTCCTTTCCTATGTAGGGTTGGACGATGCATGACTCTGCGACCGCGGTTAATTCTAAATTCCTAACCTCACACTCTGGACCAATCTCAATACTTTAACCCCATGCATGCATAAACTTTACATAAAGCCAAATTGAAGACCGATATCAGACCCTAACCCTGACAAAATAAACCCGGATCAAATGGCGCGGTAGCAAGTGTCGGAGACCAACACCAGATCGACAAAAGATTTTTTTTGTTTTAATATTTTTTGTATAAGGTGTTTTAGTTCCTAAATACCAGAGGTATACATATAATCAAATCATGCCACATCATACTGACTTTACAACACATTCAGAATAATCAAAATACAATACAAAAGTATAACTCTTAATTAAAATCAATTGCTAAACAGAAATAACTCTTTCATACATTTCCTTATTCGTTTAAAACAATAACAGTCATAAAAAATAATGATGAAATACTTAGTCATTTTATGTTCCTTTTTTTTTCTTTCTTTCAATTACGCTTTATCTTGTGAAGTAAACTAAATAAATAAATGCTTGTACGTGACGTAATATAATCCGTAAATTAAAAAAAACAGTACTACTTCTGTCAATTTTAAGCCCGAATGACTAAGTTTTCGGTGAGTTTGAAGTCGATTTTGAGGTGTGACAGGGGTAGAGAAAGATCAGTCTAACTTTATGGGAGGCAAAGCATCATCATCATGATCTTGGTGAGTTCTTTCTTACTTTAATTTTTTTTAAAGAATAAGAATCAATTTTGGAAATCGGAAAATCTCTCCCGCATTGATTCTCGCATCGATGCGACGCCACTCTTCTACCGAGAATGCATCCCCTTCAATTTCTGGATGTAATACCGAAGAATTAATACCTCCACGTTACCATGACTACACATCATTTAGCCTGGTCATGTAAATTGCATTTCTTGTGCAGAATGTGCGTGGAGGAGGATTGGCATTATCATGATGAGGACTTATATAAAAATGCAATACAGTTGAAATAATTGTGAAGTTTAATATTATGGTGCTCTTACAAAGCTTAACTGCTGTTTTACAGCACTTTACTTCAGTAGGATCTCTTATCGTCAAGGAATGTTATTGATGTTCATTTCTGAATAAAAGAAAATTTTTAGAGATTCAATGAAAACATCCAGACATGAAGACACATGAATTAAATGTGTGAACTTGTTCAAGGGGTAAAAAGCAGGAAAAAAAGTGATGAGAGGGGAAACAGAAAACAAACGAATTTAAAAAGAAAAATTAACCCCCCCCCAAAAAAAAAAATAAAAAAAAAATAAAACAAAACAGTGAACAAATAATGAAAAGAAAGCAGACTTTTAAACAATGATCCACTTTTCAAGAAAAAATATCTTTGAAGCTATTAAACAGAAGAAGAAAACAACAACAACAAACAGACAAACAAACAAACCAAGCAAATTCTTGATTAGCGATAACACACGTAGCATAGTGGACCCTGCGACTAAAATGAAAACAAGCTCACAGTGTGGACGTACTGCTATGAAGATGTACTATTACCGAGATATATGATTAGATTATTGCTAAGGAATTTTGGGTATTTAGGTTAGTGTAACAGTGTGTCACAAACGGAACGTTACGCGATGTAAACTAGGTTTTAATGAGCTATATGGGATCTGATTTGAAATGCCCCTTGGAGCTTTTAACACGGTTGCCTAGAAGAAAACTAGGTAACGAAAGGGTTTTCGGCAAGATGTATGATAAAAAATTGACGAATTTTCAGCTATGTACAATATGTTGAAGATTCGGATATATGTTTTGTCCATGGAGAGGATGGGGAGTTATAATCAGGTACAATCAGATAATGAAAGGATTTTTTTATGAAGAAGGAGGAAGGAGGAGAAGCAAAAAAGCTTGCACAATATATTTAGTTTATCAGTTATACAGGAGAAATAAAAATCGTTCTCCCTATGTTTTGGACTAGTATTTCGGATTCAATTGTAAATCGTAAATCGTAATTAATATCATTATTAACATAATTATCATTATTATTATCATTATTGAAACTATTATAAGTAGTAGTCATATTGTAGTCGTATTAGTAGTAGTAGTCATGGTAATAATTATAGTAGTAATATTTTGAGCTTTTATATATCGCTTAATACAATTGTCTCTAAGCGCTTTACAAAATACTATTACCCCAGTCATCGGATTCAGTGCTTGCCCGTCAGGCTTTACTTGACACTCAAAAACTGTTTGACCGGGTAACCGATAGCAAGTGCAGGTTAATATTTTGCCAAAGGATATTAGTGCCGTGTCGGGATTCGAACCCTCAACCTTCGCATTTCCAGTCAAGCGCCTTAAACCACTCGACCACGACACTCACGACGTGGGTAGCAGTAGTAGTCATTGTATTACAGTATCGTGGTCACGGCATAAGTAGTATGTAATATGTAATTGTATGTAATTTATTAGATCAAACAGTATTTTAATCAAATTATCACTTCATGTAATATGTCACCTTGAATTCAGATTCCGATAAAAGAATGGAACCCACCAAATTCTACGAAAGACATGAAACCTAATGCTTGTGAAGCCTGAACTGTCAAAAACGAAATGTTAGAACGTAGGAAAGAACATTGAAACAGGCTTTTAGAAAATCAAATTAAACTGGTTACAATTGAATCCGAAATACGGGTTAATGTTTCGGACTCACACTTTGTCTTTGGTTTAACAAAAAGAAGAAAAAAGGGGGGAATACATCATCCATTATCATTATGATCATAATAGGATGTATATGATCGTGACTCAACATATTTCATGATGTTTTTTTCTTCATAAGATGGGCAGCGTCCTAACATATTCAATTCAATTTAGATATTTTCATTCATTGTGGATCTATTTATGAACTAAAAAAGAAGAAATACAAAGTGCATAAAATGAGAAAGAAAAATGAGGTAAACTATCACCCTTAAAGGTACTATGTCCCATTTGCAGGCCAAAAAAAATGAAAAGGTTAAATTCCAACGGCATTTGAAAGATAATACTAAATTAGAACTTCCCTTTAAAAAAAAAGGGGGGTTGCAAATGTCTTTAAGTGGGAAAATAACGACTATTAGTAGTTGAATCGACTTAATAGCTATAGAGCCAGTAAGTAATAGTTTGATTTTTCAGACCATATTGTGCCGAATGGTTGTACGTTTTATGCTGCGCAAAGAGTCGATCAGTTTAAGTTTGGCCATTAAGAAGTGGGTTATTGATGTAGACAAATGCTCATGTACCCTTTACAGCTCATTTTATGAGAGATCGCATGATTCAATAATTTGCATGCAGAGAAGCACTGTTTAGTATGTAAAAGCATGTACATTTTTCAATCAGTTGGCAATACAAATGAAAATGTGAACTCATGCAAGTATACTTAAGCGGTTTACTAGAGTAATTAGATAGTTTGGTCTTTCATGGATAAATCAATTATTAATAATCGCATCATGATAATGCCCACCAAAGATAGACGAATGTATAAAAAAATACCATTATCAAAGTATAGAAAGTGTAAACAATAATAATGATAACAGAAATAATAATAATAATAATATTCACATTTGTATAGAGCTTAAAACTACGTTTCTAAGCGCTTTACATTGTAATTATTATTATTATTACCTGTTCATTCGTAAAGAGTGTATCGAGAAAAGAAAATCGACACTCTAAAAATTCATTATAATTTTTTTTCTTCTTCATCTTCTTATGATAGCAACGTCTGACTGAAACTGGGTTGCTTGTCGGAGTATTTTGCCTACTCGGAAATAATTCAATTAAATATCCTGAACTATATTAATGGAGCAATTCACATAAAATATATGATGAATTAAGTTACATAGCATTCATGGATTAAGTTATATATATATTTCAATAATTCATCGTAGTTCATCGTAGCTGTAGTATGTCTTTAAATTCTTTAAAAAAAAAATTGCTCTATTATCTTGCAAAATTAATGTCGCTTTTATAAAAGAGATATTGCAAACATTATCTGGCAGACTTTATAAACGTGGATGTACACACATTTTAATCCTAGCTTGAAATTCATACAGAGTTCTGCAATTTTTTTAATCGTGCAGGGGTTCATTGAAACATATCTAGGCCTATTATTATCATGAGTCACGAGAAGATTACGTGGATGCATAATTATGATGTATATAGGGCCTATATAAAAAGCAATTAATAGGCCTATAGTTGGCACTTTGAAGTGTATTATTATAGACAGGCAGATAAACAAAACCATATTTAAAGAGAGGGAAAGAAAAAATACAAAATAAATAGGGATGAAAAGTAAGGAGAGCTTAAAGGTAATACAAGGTTTTGGGAAATTTGAAAATTGGCTGGACAGTGATTCTTTACAATTTTGATATACTTGAATGCTCCTGTGGATGCATTATAAGCAATACAAAATTTAGCCCCTAAAACACTTCTGCTTTCGAGATAAATTAAATATACAAATTTACCGGTGCTCCCGGTAAATTTTGATAAATTTCAAATAGCGCCTACGGCGATAAAATGGTAGCTGCGACCATGAAAAATCTCAGAATATGTAGTTGTGATATATAATTTCCAAACGGGAATAACTAATCGGTCGATTTTAGTCAAGAAACATTGTTTTATAGGTTAATTAATATCTTGACCTTGAGAGGGAGCTATACAACATAAAGAGTTTATTATTTAAAATTTCATATCTTTAGACTCGATTTTAACCGCGACAACGATCACTGAATATTGTAGGATCGCATATGCCTTCAATATGTTCATTTGAACCAAATTCATGACCCTATACCAAAACTTTGTATTATACCTTTAAGGTATATATAGGGGAGAGATAAAAGGAGAAAGAGAAAGATAGAGAGAGAGAGAGAGAGAGAGAGAGAGAGAGAGAGAGAGAGAGAGGAGGAGAGGGGGGAGAAAGAAAGACAGAAAGAGAGAGAGAAAGGGGAATGAGAAACAAAGTAGAGAGGGAGAGAAAGATAGAGAGAAAGAGAGAGGGGGTGGGCAAAGAGAGAGAAAGAAGAGAGAGAGAGGGGAAGGAAAAAGAGAGAGAAAGAAGAGAGAGAGAGAGAGAATGAGAATGAAAGGAAAAGAAAGAGATATAAAAACAAAGTGCATCTTCAATTACAATCGTGTGCACTGAGCTGGTTTTTGTATCATGTGGCCCGCAAGTTCAAGTCTGTGTTTTACTCATCAAGCTCGGCGCGGCGGGCCGGGGAGAAAAGCGCTCTAGTAAACCTCAGATCACTCACCATTCACCGCGCAAAACCCGACACAACTAACCTTCAACAAACAGACTTTCTCGTGGTTAATAAAAACACCCTTTCATCCAACGAGTATAGCAAACAGCATTAAAAGTGTAGGAAGGTGTTGACAAAGGCATTAAATTGCCTGAAAGTATGAGACTACACATTTTAATTCAGCAATGTACTTTTTTAAGGCTCAAAGTTGACTCGTTTCGTTAGCAAAAAAGAAATCGAAAATGATCTCAGTATTTTCTAATCACATCTGCATTAGAAAATATTATTCGGATTATCCATTCACACTTTGTAGGCCTATACTAAATGCCACGGAAGAGCTGCTGATCTTGTTAAACTGTAAACGACATTTTAACGGCACTATTTGACGCCATATCATGATTTGTAAATTTTATGGCACTATTACGCGCCAAAATACATCATACAAATTTCAATCTTAAATTTAAATTGCAACAAAACCTACCATCATTATAATTGTTATAAAACAAGAATATGCAGATATTCGCCCTCCCCCTCCTTTGTTCATCTCCCCCTGAAATTATGTATCGGTAGATGGTCTGCTGTTTGAAGTCAACCGAATTAAGTCGAAATTAAGTTGAAATTAGTGATGCGAGCGAGTTTGGCGTTGCCGTTTTACACCCACTGATGGCTGCCCTTGGCCGTGAAATGGCGTCCATACATCATATTGTCACGATCAAGGGTGTCGCAGTCTCTTTGAAGATTGGCAAGGTTTTCAAATGAACTGACCGATATTTGATTTAATTTGATTTTTTTTTAACCATTCTATATCTCTTCTAATTTTGGATGAATGGATTTATTTTGGCGAGGTTTTCCACCAAGAAGCCTATCATACTAGCCGATGACCGAAATTTAAAAGAATGGAGAAAAGGAAGGAGATAAAAGTACAAAAGGGAAAAAAAAACGGAACAAAAAGAGGAAGAGATGTAGCGTTCCCTTTGAGGATTGTCAAAGTTAAGACGAAATGATCTATATTTTATTTCATTGACTTGATTCAATTTGTTCATCTTTTTTAATTTGGGGAAGAAGGATTTATTATGTCGAGGGTTTTTCACCAAGAAGCCTATCATAGCCGATGGCCAAAATTCGAGAGAAAAGGTAAAAGAAGGGAAGGGAGGAGAGGGGTGGGACAGAACAAGCGATTAAAACGGAATAGAAGAGAAAAAGATGTCGCGTTCTCTTTTTTATTTTTTATTGTGGGAAGATCCATTTTGGTGAGAACTAATACTTCAGAACGAATGTTGTACATGCTTATTTTAGCAAGAAGCCAATAACCGAAATTGGAAAGAATAGAAAGAGGAAATGAGAGGCAGACGGATGAGAAAATTCGCTACACAACGCACATATTGATATGAAAATGTTAACTGATAATAATATATACAATTTCGTTTTTGTTCAAATAGGCCCATTATAAATATATACATGTATATCAAAAAAAAAACATTACAAACGAAAATATTCGACATGGACACACAATTTTAAATCTGGAACGCGATACATGCGCTAATTATTTTTGATCCCTTACTATTATATACTTTTATTCCTCTCTTTTTTCTTCATTTTGGTCCACTCTTCCATTCATTTTCATATAGTTTTCTCAACATTCTAATCACAATGATGATGTTTTTTTTTTCATAGAAAAAAAAAAGACACTTTAGGCGACATGGTTACATCTGGCAGATGTTCAACTTTCAGAAACCTTTCTCGTTGATATCCATCTCCCTCGATCACTTCATTTTTTCTCTCTTTTCATAGATGCTTCCATTCACTTTAAATGTACCATGAGACTGAGCTATAAGGCAAACTAAAGTCGATGTTGTGAAAGGCAAGACGTAGCTAAGAAAAACGATTACCGACTGAACTTTTTCTCAAAAAGAAGAAAGTTGTCAATTATCACAACGATGAAGTATTGGTGAGTTTTGTAAACTCATTTAAAACATGTTTAAAATAAAACACGAAGATGTAAATGTCTTTTATGACGTAGTGTAAATTTGTAATTTATGTTGCTTGAAACTTTGCTGTTCAGTCTACCTTTTTTCCTGGGGCTTTAGTTCAGGGAGTTGAGGATTAATTTTGCCCTTCATTTAGACTATACCAAGTTTTAAATAATATCGTTAATTCTGGCCGATAGTTCTCTCTTTCTCTCCTCGCATTCTGTTTCAGTGTCTCTGCCCGAAAAAGATGTACTACATACAACTATGATAAGTATGACGAAGTAAAATTTTGTTTAAAAAGAAAAGAAAATACTTGTATTCATCCCATACAAATAAAGAAAACGAAACTTTAGTTTCTTATAACAATTATTTGCGATAATCAGCTTGGTTTTAATTTTCCAATGATAATTTATTTTCCTCAGGAATCTATTATATTCATGTACACAAATTGTCATAATTCAAAATGACATCTTTAATTCATCTCTATATTTCTCACTTTTTCTCTCTTCTCACTATCCGCCATATTGTTTGTCTCTTCCCCTCCTCCATCCCGAAACAAGTATGATAATTAATGTGTATTTGGCAAGAAACTGTCATTGGATACCGCTATGTGACCATGACACTGACATGAAGTCATGATGAGTTTGACCTTGATATACTGTAACAGGATGTGAATATATAATGTTACATGCTTAAAGGTAACATATGAAACATATGCTTCGAGGGAATATGATAACAAGAGTATACTTCGGACATAACTTTCCTTTATAAAATGATTGAAAAGGCGTATTTTTTTAATAAGGTGCTTTTTTTCCTCAATACCAGAGGCAGTACATTTATAATCAAAATCATGCAATTTACATCATCCTAACTTTACATTACATTAAGAATAATCAAAATACGATATAAAAGTATAATTAACAGGCGTATTGACAATTTGGGGCAAAATATCGTTAATGGGTAAAAGAGCATTTTATATTTGTCTGTCTTTTAGCGTGCGTTGTGTAAACACATTTGCGATTAACGTAAGTGTCAAAAAATGCATATAAATGTCATTTCCCATATAATTAATTCACTAGGTGTTTGATGTTAGTGGTTTTCGTGATGTCACGAACATTTCGGATATAGCTTCATTATAACCCCGAAAATATCAGGTGATTCCCTTAAAGGCGATAGCAGGCAATTTACTCAAAATTGACAGCTTTGGCAAATACATAATTTATATCAAGAAAAGTTGAGAAATTCTGAATTAGTACACGAACATTATCTGTAAAAAATAAAAAAACAGATTCGCAATTAATAAATTAAAACATGATGATTAAAATATTAAGAAGATGCTGTCTTAAACACAATTTCAAACAGTAGGCCTTAATTGGTATAAACATTTTGGTTTAAATATCATCTCACCACTACAAATAATAAATAGGCTATCGAATTTCGACTCTTCTATTTCTAGTAACTAAAAGTCTTAGAACACTTTAAATCAAGCTATATTTTAGGGAATTGGTAAGATGTTTATACATAATTGTTCGGATTAAATTGTTAATACAGTTATTTTAAAGAGTCAAAACTTTGAGAGGATTCTAATAGTGAGTCTTCTGTCATCGTTCTGTCTCGGCGACCCGTTTCTTCCGAGAGTATTAGATTTCTTGAAGCAGAGTTTGGCGGGACGTTGGAGACAGTGCGGTCGGCCCATCCAGGGAGGAGAGGCATTCGAGTCCCGGTGGTGAACCAATGGTTTCGCTTCTCTTCTCTCGCTCCTCCTGTACACAGCACCATTCAGCATCGCCACTCGGAGATGGTGACAGGGTAGGGTACCACCCCCTTTAAAGGTTCCTTGCTCTAACTTTGGAACACTGTATTATAAAAGATCAAACCAATGGTATTCAACGTCTTTAAAGGTAATGAGTTCATTGATTAAGATTACAAAATTTAAAAATCATTCTGAAAATTTAAATCATATATTTATTTTGTGAGCTCGATTCCTCTTCATAATTAATATAGGAAATCACTTTTCAATGTTTATAGTTAAGATATAAAGCGAAAAGACGCATCATTCCATGCGAACAATGTAAATTCAGATTCAGATTCAGATTAATTTTATAAATGAACATGGAACTTAGTCAAAAAGGGTAAAAACACATGACAACTCGAATCGATCGCATGGATCTAAATCATTATTATACGTTTTCAGAACTACTATGAAATCTTGATCAAATTAGGTTTCAACTGAAGTATCATGAGATTGGAAAAGTGCCGTTATACAATCCTCAACATGACATAAGCTTTTAGTAATATTCATGGCTTGAAGACGCCAAATTGTTTTTTAAAAGTTGTTACAGAGCACTGTTTGAGTGAGCAATTTTGCATTACTGAAAAAAAATTGACGTCACGGCCAGTGGCGTAGTTATATACGGGGTCATGGGGCATGTTGTGACCCCTCTCCCAATCGAATGGTGAACAAAAAGAAGGATTTTTTTTCTTCATGGAAAACGAGAAATATAAAAGAGAGAAGAAAAGTGAGGAGAGTCATTGTGGAAATGAAGATGATACGACACTTTCTTTACCCTTCCCTTACTCGATAGCTTTATTCTTTAGTATTTCATCCACCTAAGTTGGACGATCAGTGCCCCCAATAAAGCAGAGCCCCCTCAATTCCTGGACCCTTGTTATGCCACTGGTCGCGGTGACAGATGACCCTAAACCTTCGATTTGCCCACCCCCATTCTCAAAGAAGTGCCATAAACCGCCCATCTCTTTTCTGACAGAGATAAATGAAGGGGAACATACCTTTTTACCACCGCCAGCACCACGGCAGACAGCGCCAAATAATGGGGTCGTCGTTCGTAATCAGACTCTCGCATAAAGCAAAGAGAGAAAGGGGTTTTCTTCTGATTTAATAGGAAAGAAATCGAACAGCGATAGACATTATCACGTGTTTCTTACTTTACATCTATCAACCAAACCCCCAGCTCCAAGAGACCGAGAACCATTTTACAATTTTGTTAAATGTTTAAGTCTTATAATCCTCCTTTCTCCAAACATCATTCTTAATTAAACTCAAGACTTGAAGTACCTTTACACACTTTTTGTGAGCGTTTAAATCGTATAATGCTTATGGACAATAGTAGACATGTATGCCATCATTTTGTAGGGAAATTAATGAGAAACACTTTATGGATGACTCTCAAACTGAAATTTGATAATGTTGCAAGAAGGAAAGAGGGGTTTGTAGTTTATCGTTAAACAAATAAATAATAAGGCCACAGGTTTTGAACCAGGCTAGTTAAGCCCTCTTGGAGTTCATTCCCTCCGAAGTTAAGTCCACCTTTGTTTCACAATTCCCTAAACTAGTGTGCACTTCGAAATGTTGAGGATGACAAATCGGCTGCACGCTGGATTCAAGGACGCGCTGCTAGTGACCCACTTCCCGACATTTTTGGCGCGGTTTTCGATTGAGATAGTTTAACCCGATGTGTTTTTTCTCCTACTTTCTCAAACGAAAATAAAACAAATATGAAACTCTAGAAGTGTTTAGAGACATTGTGAATGTAAGTGCGGGTCTTATTTCATGTCAATTGAGTAGCGCTGTAATGAAAATTTACAAGCATTTTCCTTTGTTGGTTTCTGCAACAACGAACGTTTTTTTTTAAATTGTCGAATATCAAAGTTGGACCTATAAATCGAATGATCAAATGGTTATACAATGTTAACAAATTTGGGAAGCTTTCCTTTCCTTCTTCCTTTCTCTGTCTTTTTCACTCTCCCCCTCTCGTTTCTGAATCGACATCTTTCCCCAATATTATTGACCTCCATTTACCGTTTCCAGTCTATTATGATTTACTTACTCTGTTCACATTGGTGTATATTTCATATGTATTGTAATCTGTAGGTTCATTTTCATTTTGGTTTTTTGTTGTTGATGTTTTGTTTAATATGTAATTGTTTCTCATTGTTTTTTGTTTGTTATAGCGCTCAGAGACTTCGCTGGTAAGAGCTTTATTAGCACCGTTTTTTAATATTTGGTGTTATTCTTCTTCAAATGAATCTTTTAAAAGAGAGGTTACATAATACATAATTTGTATTCAAAGGCTTCAAAGTCAATTCGAAAACCAGGTTTACAATAATGTGTACAGCTCATCATCGAAACAGAAATCATTTACTGGTTCTTAATCTGGAGTAATTTGTTTGCTTAGATTGAATTGAAGAAAAAAACCTCACTCATAAATAGAAATGGTAAATTTTAAGCAATATCTTTAGGACATGACTTGTGTTCGAGCAGGATCTCGGTCACATTGAGCTGTCGTTCAAGAGGTTGTTATGTTTTTAAATAAATTTTCATAACATACCGAGACATTTGTTGGTATATTGAGCTATGCTTTCTTAAATTATGACCTTAAATCTCTTGAAAAAACAAACCTATATCGTTTATGAACAGAAATAATGTTTTCGGACGTAAGCTTTTTTACGTCATTGTTCCAATTTAATCATTTTATTGTTTTGAATTAATCTCTTGGGTTTATCATTTTCGTTCAAATATATATAATATATATATATCAATATATAAATATGTATATTCATTTTCATTCAGGCCTTACAATTCCAAAAAATAATCCCGTCTACAGTTATTATATATCTCTTGTTTTAGTTGAATATGGGAAGGTGAGGATGATAAACATATAATGATGATGTATGATTGTGACGATAGCAATGGTGACGGTGGCTGTGATGATGTCCATTATGTTACATGACTATTGAATTGAAGAAGATGATGCTGATGATGATGGTGGTGGGATGATAATAATGATGGTGCTGGTGGTTGTGGTGATGTCAATTATGTTAGGATGCCTATTAGAATGATGATGATGATGATGATGATGATGATGATGATGATGATATTGAGAATGACGATAATAATGATGATGCTGGTGGTGGTGGTGATGATGATTATGATTATGATGATAGTAATGATGGTGGTTATGATAATACTGATGATAAGATGAAAATGGTGGCGGTGATAATGATGATGGTGATGACGATGATCGGATGAAAACAATAATGTCAATGTAACTGAGAGTTAAAAATTCATGGTGAGAACCCATTCATTAGTGGTCTTGCAATGAGTATCAATGGAGAAATATAAGGTTGGTGGCTAAACATACGAAAGGTGTGGCATATTACGACGAAAAACACGTTATTATATCATTTAAAACAAAATTGTAAGTTGAATAAAGAAGAAATGGGACAGCGTAAAGCAAGTTAAGTACTTTCTTCGTTTTTTTCAAATTAATTAAAACATTTCTGTCTCTATCATTCAAATGAATTCCTGTATTTTTCGGACTCAATTTTCATTTAATGAAATAATAGTAATTAAATTACTTAGGATAAACAACATCTAAAATACAAAAGAGAGATAAAAATGAGGCTTCAGCGGATAACAAATTTTAAAGTTACCCCCAAAAAAAAGATTAATCAAGCTGCAACTTTCAAAAAGGGTAACAACCGACAAAAGTCAATATTAGATTATCGGTCTAGTATAGTTCGTCGTCTGCATTTGTATGAACTGTTATTTCCTGCACTCACTTGTGCTCATAATGTCGTGCTAAGGAAGAAGGGGGGTATATTAACCTCCCTATCCTATGATAAATAAGAAGTTTTTTTTTACTGAATTGCCTGTCAAAAAGAGATCCCTCTACCCGCTTTTGACAGTTGGGGATTACTGCGAGATTTCGTAAATAATCATGAACCGTGTTGCGGGGAGGGTTCGGCTGGCGGACAGAGCAAGGCAGGTCCGATCGATGGTGGTGAATAGGCTCTTGCTGTCGGAGTACAGGCGGGCTGGATTAGGCGAGCTGTCAAACCGAATTGCCGCTGGGACGGGTGAGTACGTGGAGCGCGTTGAACCAACTCGGATGATAGGTGGTGTTTGCTTCTTGGTTATTGCGTGGGCACTCAATGATGTTGTAGCCCCCAAATATTATTCTAGAACCGCGAATGGGGGGGGGGGGGGGAGCTGTCAAGGGGCGGGGAGGGAGGGCAACTTATAGTATTTATATTACATCTATAATTTCTATCGCTGATATACAATCACCATACTTTAAAAAAAAAACATTGGTGAAAAGGAATAGCCTATTATGTCTGAATTGTTGATATAAAAGGTATTTATTCTTTATTTTATTGCATCAATATAGTTTTGTTAAAAACATTTACTCAGAGATAAAGTGTGAGGGTGCGTGCTTGTGTATGCGAGAGATAAAGAGAGTGAGAGAGAGAGAGAGAGAGGGGGGGAGGGGGGAGGGGAGGGGTTGGAAAGTAACTGCAATAATGGTCCTGAAGGTACCGATCATTTTGCTCTCTTTTTTAGTAGAATATGCGTGCACGAGTGGGGAGGTGAGGGTTAAAGAAAGTGAATATGAGACGGGAAGATGTCTCACATTCATCATGTTCGGTCAATGTGACCGAGGGGCTCTCAAAAAGGATTGAGAAAGGTAAACAAGTGCTTTCCCGGGAAAAGAGGATCAGCTAAGGTGTATGAAAATATTTCCCCTCTCTCTTCTTTCCCTTTCCCCATCTATCATCTTCCCTCCCCTTCATCCCACCCCGCTCTCTCTCTCTTTCTCACCCTCTACATCTAACAACCCATCCCCTCTCATACTCTTTCCACCTCTCGATCTCTTTATCTCCCTCTCTCTCTCTCTCTCTTTCTCTCTAGCTCTCCCTCCTTCTCTTTCTCTCTTCTACTTTTTTCCTTTCTCCAAATTTTTCCCTCCTCCACTCTCTCCTCTCTGTCATTTTACATTCATGAACCTATTTTTACTTTAAAGAAATGCCTCCTCTCTATGACAAATCCCAACGGAACTTCCTCTACTATACCTTCCGTTAAGATTGGATGATTATAATACAAACATCATTAAATACATTATCATGCAACATTTAGGTTTATAATTGTTTTTTTTTTTAAGAGTTCGCGCAAACGCGACAAAGATATATCACACGAAGCTCAGTTATCTTACAATATATCTCTATTATAGGTCAACTTTAAACCCTTTAAATCAATAAGAGTAAAAATATGGATTGGATTTCGACATACATCCCTTAACGGAGCTTAATATGGTTAGAGGGAGGAGGAGAAGGAGGAGGTGGAGGAGGAAGAAGAGGAGGAGGAGGGAATTGAAGAAGAAGAAGAAGAAGAAAAAGAAGAAGTAGAAGATGATGAAGACAACAACAAATTAACACACCCTGTGCAAAATACTATTAAATCCAAAATATTCCCTGACTAATGGAAAAAGGAATATACTCGCCGATTTTAATGAGAACGATAAATACGAGCATATCCACTCATTACATGCCGATATCATTAAACATGCATACATTATCATCAGATCATCTACAGACTATAGAAGATGATGTCGAAAATACGAAATCAGCTCAGACTGATACGATTACAAGTTTTTTTTCGACAAGATGTAAATGAACTTTCATAAAAGTTAATGACCTCCTAATGGAGATGATTCGGCGCATCAACACAAATTACGATGGTTTGGGTCTAAAAGTGATTCTACAAAGGCACTCAGTTTATTATCATTAAACCAAAACAAATCTTAAAAAACAGTATAATGGCTGAGTAAAGAATTGTATGTTTAAACGATGTTTAACAATAATTTTGAAATTGGCATTGCAACCACCTTTCCTTTTCAATTGCAAAGTTGACTTGCATGTTGTAGTCGGTCACTAAGTAGCGATTCCCACAGTTATAGACCTAAAATGGTGATTACATGATTAAACACCACCTCCACAACCACCACCCCCCCCCCCCTCTTCCTCCGCATCATCACCATCATTATCACCACCATCACCACAGCAATCCAATTCAATTTATCATCACATCATCCTTGACACCATCATCAAACCCAACACCATATCACATCCTCCTCCTCCTCGTCATCATCATAATCACCTCCTGCAAACCACTATTATCATCATAACCACCATCACCACTGCCACCATCATCCTCATTACTCTGATCTACACACTCAGGTAACCCCACCGTCATCACTTTAATCAAATTAGCTATATCAATCATATCCTCATTTCCATCATGTTTATAGCCAGAATTCTCCCCCATCATCTTCATCGACACCAACATCACACCGCTGTGCATCCTTCTCTCTAATAAGAAACATTCAGTTTCCCTTACGTTTTTCAAACACTGAGATACAAACGTTGATAGAAAGTAAGAGATACAGGAAGGGAAGAGAGGGGGAGAGAGAGAGAGAGAGAGAGAGATGTGAAAAATGAAAAATTATCGCCAGATGGAGAGCGACAGAGTACAAGACACAGACAGATCAACACAAAAAGAATCCTAAAATAGGGGGTACCAATTGGGACCCAAATGAGAGCATCTGAAAAGCTCATTTACTGGTAACTCTTTGGTGAAGACCTTTCGATAGAGTTCACAAATTGAAAACCTCAATGGTTTGGGACCGGGCATCTACAACGACCTTGCTTTCCAGGTGGGAAAGTGGAGGTGAACGACTGTGGAAAAAAAAGTCTAAAATGAAACTAATTGCTTGAAGAAGGAAGAAGGGGGTGAAAAATTAGTGGATGAATGGTAGAAATGTATGGTGGTAATGAAAATGGATTGAAAGGTAGCTGCTGTGTCATTTGGGTCAAGAATCAATAAAAGAGAATTATTGAAAGGGTAAAAATTCAAGGCAACAGATGGATAATTCATAGGTACAGAGTACAAGTGTCACCTAATTGCATTATAGCTGTGAAAGTTTAAAGATGGTCATTTAGTTTAAAGTCTAACACTTGACAACATAAATGAAAAATGTTCAACAGTCCTTCACATGAAAGAATTTCTCTCTGAATATTTCTATATATCTCTTTTTCTTAATTTATTTACCTCTATCCATACAACACCAAGTAGTTCCCTATAAGACGAACCCGAAACAATACCCCTCTTTCACTTTCTATTTTATCAAACCCTTTGAAAGCCTACAGTCCTTTTCAGGACAATCCATATATATAATATGAATCAATGCAAATTCAGTAAAGAGAAAGAGCACCTTTCCTTAGGCAAAAGAACATGCTACATTTGTAAACATACCTGCCTAAAATATAATAATTACAGAAACTCATAACTGGAGTTGAATTTCACCATTCATTGATGCTTAACTCTTAACGGGCTGTGGTTGACTAAAGGAACAAAAAAGGGCTCTGCCACACTCAACATTTAGCACACATATATAGTTAATTGTCTGGGGCTTTGATCTATAGCAAGTAAAGAGTTAAAACAAGTTCATGATTAAATATCATGAAAATCATATGTAATCATGTGTGAGAGTTTTAAACTTTAAATATTTTACACTATACACTTCTAATTGGTACAGTACCTAAGAAAAATTGGACTAATAGACAATGTATTTCACAATTTCCTGTATAATTATGTGAAACCTTTAAAAACACTGTAATACAATTAGGTGACACTTCTACTCTGTAGCTATATGCATTATCCACCTGTTCCCTTGAATTTTAACCCCTTTTTTATAATCTCTTTCATTGATTCTTGACTCAAATGACATTGCAGCTACCTCTCAATCTACTTTCATTACCACCATGTCTTTCTACCTTTCATTCACTAATACTTCACCTCTCTTCTCCCTTCTTCAAACAATAACATTAAATTTTAGGTCATCTTCTACCTTTAATGATTTTCAAACTACATTTGATATGTAGGTGACACTGGCAAATTATGTCATATAAGATTAGTTAAAATTGATTAATAAGCAAATATCATAGCTATTCATTATGCTACATATTAGAATAAGAATGTTCTGCTTTTTGTTTTTGTTTTTGTTTTATAGAGAGAGGAAGGTTAAAGGTGAAGGGAATGGAGTTGTCAGAGGATGTCTTTTTACTGTTTCCGATAATATGACTCATCGCCAGAACACTGCTACTGGACACCATACCGTTTTATATTTCTTCACTGGGGGGCCCACGCACATAAATATGAGTGAACCCCCAAACTAGGGGTACAGATGGGGGGCAGTCATTAGCCTTGGCGTCATGGAGTCTCATCAGTGAGCCACAAGGGAGTATGAAGGTACCGGTAGTGACAAGAATCGTGCCCACGACCTGGATGTAACATGGCCCCCATCCTGTGAATATACTGAATTAGAGGATGGAGAGGGGATGGAGGAGAGAGAGGAGAGGGAGGAGAGGGAGAAGAAAAAAAATGTTGGCATGTTAATTCAGTCTTAGGGTCGCATCTCCGAGGTTGAGCCTGGGATGAGGTGCTGGAGTAGGCACATAATCCTGCGATTTGATTGCGCACGTATCATTCCCTCGTGAATCTCTCCCGATGTGACGTGTGTTTGTGGGTTGCAATCCGGCGCAAAACAAACTAGCACTGTAAGGGTATAAAGTATGTCAGCTCAGGCTTCCAGCGATAAGTCACGGTTGGATGACAATGAGTCTTAAAGCAACCCGAAACCCAGGCAGGTTCTCTTGGTTCTGGTTTGGAAGAGGGTTGACCTTGGGGTTAATCCCCGTCACTCATTGGTTTCTGCCTGTCACCTGACCTCTATTCTGGCTAGAAGACTTAGACCCCCGCTGTCAGCACCGAGCGAGAACCCAATCCCAATCCCAGGATGCCGTTTGTGCTCCCCTGCTCCTGGGGTTACGCTGATCCCAGTACACAAGACGTCAGAGTGGTAGCCAGCTCGGGGTGGGACCCTCGTCTCTCCTTGTACCTTCTTCTCTCCGTTCTTCCATCCCGCATGTTGCTGACGATGATGTATCACCCTCGCTATCGGAGATGGCATGGAACGCTTGCACGGACTGCCAACTGCCAACTCGCACAATGGAGTCGCAGCCCAGGAAATTAAATTAAGGTGCTCAGTGTTTTGGACGAACTGATCCCGACAAATTAGCCTTGGAGAATACGCACCCTTCTAGAGGGCCACTCCCCCAAGGTTTTAAGGGGGGAAGCATTGGCCCAACTCCCTGATCCTCTTGCGCCTGCATGCTCGTCTGCTCTGACAAAAACCTGCTGGGTTGCAAAATGGTCCGGTAGTCGATCACCCCTACCGATAATCTGTTTACAACCTATTCTAATCTAGGACTTAAAGACTTGTGGGGTAATCAAGGAGACGAGTGGGGGGTTTCACTATCCATCATACATACATTCCTTAGAGACACTGACAAATACACCACAATGGGCTTGGCTAAGCTTCAATCCATTTATTATGGGCTATTTCTCTCTAGCGCTCATCCCTCAAACCGAATTATACATTGACATCATGATTGAGATGGCAGTGAGTTCACAATGGAGTGACACACGTGCACTATGTTCATTAATATCACACAATGGTATTTACAAGGATTCTATCTATGTACATCTATTAACAAACATTTATGACACAAGTCTTTAGAATGGAAAGTGCTAGGTTGGCAATGCATGTTGAGACCCTTAGACATCTACTGAGTGCTAGACAGGAATTAACTTATACCCTTCTGCCTCTCAGCATATGCTATCACTTTGAAAAACATAGATTCAATCGATATTAACTTAATTTCATGCAAAAATACAATTTAAGCCCCAATGAAACATGTTAATGACTGTATCTCTTTTTCCTTTTTCTAATACAAATTATGCAGATGTTCTGATTCCCTTTATTTATGCACAATTCATCCTTGTTACCTTCAGAACTAGAACTTTCCTCATTTTTCTACATGACCTCCTTTGATATTCACCTCATTTCCAAAAATAACAAAATAATCTAGACCCCTCACTGAGATAACATGCTAATAACCATAAGACTGTGTTCATTATGTTCTATGTGAATTATATAACCTTCCTGCAATTTCACACCCTCATCAATTAACTTAAAAGCTTTCCTTGTTTCTATATGGATGCTTACTTACAAACATTTATGCTTTCTTAGCAGTCAGGTCAAAGAACAACCACCACCAAGTCAAAACTGAACATGGCTTCCAATGATACTAAACTCATTCATATAAAGTTATATATTAAAGCCCCACAGAAAACATGTTAATGATTATTACACCACTATCCTTCTTTTCTATCTAAATTGTATGACCTTCACAGTTTCACATAACCATCATCTAACTCAAATCATCCCTGTTATTTTTGAAGAATTCTTATAACGTACCTGTCATTCCCATACCCGGTAGGCATATTTTCACACCCCTTCACCTAATTAAAGCATGCAATCTAAGTACAGTCGGCTTCTAAAAATAACCGCTCTACCGATACCATTCTCAGATGCAGAAATCCACATGCCGTTTCTGGAATGATTTTACCATCGCTTTGTATGGTATGGTCAGGGTTTTTAGCCTTGGTCTGGGGATCTTTATAGGTCATGTTCGGCATGCACGGTGGCCGGCCGCTAATCGCCTTAACCGGCATCTTTCAGTACACCTCATTACTGAGACCCAACTGGGGAACTAGGCCCATTTAATTGGGGGATAGCAATTTCATCTCCCAGACGTAATCCTTTCTCGTTCATTCATACGCAATGGACTTGCAAAAGAAAAAAAATACCTATGGTAGTTGGTTGCTAGGGTATTCTACGGTGCAACTGTTTTTTATGGGTGTTTTTGTTGTTGGTGCTTTAATATTTTCAAGATTCCACTACAATGCACCACTCATTGTAAAGCTAAAAGTCTGCATTTTAGTGTGGAGAAATGCACTATTTACTGATCATCACATGAAATTGCACTATTTACTGATCGTTACTTTAAATTGTACTTTTTTTCCCCCTTATAACTATTCACGATAAGAAAACATACACCTTTCCAAACTATCAAAAATCCTTGGAGTCAATATACATCAAGGTTCACATAATGCCCGTCTTATTATCATGTCATTTTTCTTAGGTGCAATGAATATAAACCTTAGCAATATTCGCAGAAGGTTCCGATATGAAGTCGTGCTACCTCGAGTCAAATATATGATGTGGATCATTTTCCCCATAAGCCTTACAAAGCCTTGTAAAACACTTATGTTATGGTTAACTTTAGTTACAAAAAGTAAGATCAATTTTGCACAAAAGGCAGGATTATTTTCTAATTGATACTTTGGATGAATGATGCCATGTCATTAAGTAATCTGCTGGCTCCTCTATAATTTATATTTCATTCACTAACTTTACTGCCAAGCACTGTGGATTTTGTGGTATTTGGTGCCTAATTTGAATATCATTTCCTTTAGTCCCATTGGTAGTTGGGGTCCGTACAACAATGCCCGCAATTCCATTTGTTTCTGTCAACCTCTTGTGCACATCATGACCTTTAACCTCTGAACTTTAAACCTGGAGTTATAACCTTTACTAAAATCTTAAGCCATTGCAACTTCAGGCCTATATCATACCATAAATTATAACGAGTGCTAATCCCTACTTGTTTTACGCAGTCAAAGAACTAAAATATGATTACTGAATAGCATTTATAGACTTATATACACATGCTACAAATATATACTGTTTGAATAGTCAAATGTATTTACAGCTGTACATTACAAAACATTATTAATGATTTACAAGTAAACACCACATTGTGTAATTTTCACTTTTTATAAATTTGTACAAGCTCTGTACACATTATTCAAAAAGAAAATCAACAATTGAGTTTAAATTATATTATCTGTCATTAAAAGCAGCGATATCTTACATCTAATAATGTACAGAAGTCAAATCTATATCTAGTTATCTACAATTGTCTTGTGAGAGATATATATGTGTAACCTACACAAAGAAATGTCAACAATTCATAAACTATTTACAACAAGTTGACTTTGTCCTGTAATTAATGTACAGTCAAACCAGTTTAGCGACCACCCATCTACAAAGACAACATTTTTTGTTTCCCTTGAAAATGGTTTCTCATTGAAACATGTACTAAAGGAACCTGTACATAAAGACCACCTGTCTATGGAGACCAATTTTCTTGTCTGCCTTGGGTGGTCTTTATAGACAGGTTCAACTGTACCTTCTAGAATTGGCAGTCTTTCTACATCAATTTGAACTATTTATGTGCTTTCTTATTTATGGTCTTTGTTCCCTAATGAAGGTGAAATTCTTTTGTATCCTAATATCCTTAACCCTTTTCAGTCGTCATATTTCTATTATTTAGCATAGAATGGGCCAAATGTCTAAGCGCATATGCGATCACCAGTGCCCCAAACCATAATGATTTGTCATTAATTGCTGCAGTCCCAGATTTAAATCTCTTCTAAATCTACTATAGTCGAACCTGTAGAATAGAAGTTTAAATTCTACTGGCGGAAGCCTGTTAAACTGAGAAAAACCCATAAAGGGTAAATAAGATACAGAATCAGTTATAAAACGTTGCTAATTTGAAGCACTGACTACATGCATCGCTTTTCGGAAGTGTCACCGATTTATTTCATTGTCTAAGGAGCAACACTTGCCTCATCTGCCAGCCCGGGTCTCAGGGGCCACTATAGGCTCGTTCACATATGCTGCAATAAACCATGGCAATGTGTTTTTAGTATAAATAAATAGAAAGCAGAGGTGAGAAGAAAATTATCTGCACTTCACGCTGCCCCCTATTTAAACATTTCTGGCTTATCTGTGTTTTATTGGATACAGAAATGTAAGTTGCATAATACTTATGTCAATTCATTTTGATGGGGAATATTTAAAGGCATTTTACCACGTGAGATGTGAATGGAAGCTTATGGGTATCTCACGTTCCACTCGTATCAGTGTCTGAGGAGGACATGGACGAGTACTTATAGATGAACGCCTTCTTGTTGAGATGCTCCGCGAACCTGACGTGCTTGTTGCGCCGCGCTCCCGCCTCCGCGTCGGTGGGAATCCTGGATTTCCTGACGGTGGCGCGGATGTAACCCTGCAGCGCTCTCAGGTGTGTGAGAAGCTGCCTGCTGGCGAGACGCACCAGGTCCGTAGGCCGACAGGGACCGTCCATCGACGAGGTGGTGGAGGTGTCGGAGAGGGCGGAGCGGTTGCCTTGGTTACCAAGTAACTCCTTTGTGGATGCGGCTTGCGGGAGACGGTTGACCACCACTAGGAGAGCGTCGGTTGGTAGGCGCAACTTCAGAGGATCAAACTCAGAGCCTGCAAAGAGGGAAACAACAAAAGAGAGATTTTACATCCCACGCATATTACCAGTGATCTGCAACATTTACATATTGACCAGATTTTCAAAAGGATTATTCAATGTTATGGAATAGTCCATACATGTATGTAAGAAATAGAGCCCAAATCTTTTGTTACGATCCTCCTCAGTAGATTTGATGAATGCATAATTTTTAGTATTTAATCATTGTGCAAAAATCATTGAGAACTTCAATTACTTTCCTGCCACATAACAAAACAATACATGTTTATAATTTAAATGTATGAAAATCCCATTTGGAAGCAATATAAAAAATTATTCACGTCTCATCAAACACATGGATGTACAAGCCGAGATGGTAATGGTTCGTTACTGTACCAGAAACAGAAACAAATATATATTACAGAATGCAAAAATGTCAAGGGTAAGGTAAATGATCAGACAATTTATACGACAACAGAATAGATCAATAAATGTGTTCTATTGCCATTATTTTTCACTCAAGCAATGATTAAAAACAGCATGAAAGGAAATGCCACACAAGTATCATAATTGTGTGAAAAGTTTTTTAATGGTTTTAAATATATCATATTTTTCATAGAAACAAGGGGAAAATGATGGAATATGTACATGAGAGCAGGAAAACCCTAAACCAAGCTAAACATTTTATCTACATAAACTTCAACTAGAGGAAGTGTAAGATAAAAGTCAATAGATGTAATTATAGACCCCACATAGCTTTTTTCAGCTTTTTTTATTTCAAAGACTTGAAGAGAGCTATTTGAGGAATGTGACATTTGGAAACTTTGGTGAAAGATGCCAAGATATTGCTTTCAACCAACTTTTTGGTTACACATAGCTCATGTAGCACTTGCTTGGATGAAGGGATCAAGTGCAAAATAGCTTGAATTGTTTCAGAAACCGTATTACCAAGAAAAAAAGAGCATGAAGGATATGGAGAAAGAGAAAAAGGTAGAAAAAAAAAGAGCAAGGGATAGAAAAATAAGACACAGAAAGAGAGAAAAGGATAAAAAGACAGAAAAAGAAAGGAGAAAGAAAAAAAAAAGAAAAGAGAAAGACAAATAGATATAATTAGCAGTTTACATTTTGTGTATACAGAGGTTTTAACATAAATGACCAAAAAGAAAAAATGAAAGACAGTGAGAGAGAATGGAGATAAAATAGGAGAAAAATAAACCAAAGAGAGACAATGAGAAGGGAAAAGAGGAGAGAGAGTTAGTGATTTTTTATGCTTATTTTTCAAAATTTAATCTCCCCCTAAATCATGTAACTTTCAATCTTGCATACAAATTATTAGGAAATGTATACATATGATTCTTCATTTTGCACAGAATTACAAATCCAATCTCCAAGTAGCTACCATCCAGATGTGAGGGTATAAAGCTACAGTAAAAGTTAACAATGCTTTAATTAGTACGAGTATACGATGACGAAATCCCAAATGAAAGCCTGGACAGTGAGCGGTGAGTGTAGAGATGATGGAGGGATGGGCGATGTAGAGATGGGAATGACAGAAGCATTGATCCGTGAGAGATGAAGAGTCAAATCGGATGCCACTCCGGGCTTCTATTTCGCATTCAAACCCTGACACTGATTGACACGGGTCTAAATGGCGTCTGACATTCAGGCCACGATGCGTTTCACGCTCTCCGGAATTCACGGTGTGGGAAGATGAGAGAGGGGGAGGCAGAGAGAGAGGGGGACCGAGGGGCCGCGGAGAGAGAGCCTGGTGAAGGAAGGCTTTGACTGACGCAGGCAAGAGTAATTTGAGTGGGTAGGTGGGATTACAAATCCAGAAGTAACAACATTACAAATATGTCGTGACAAAAATTGACAAACAGATCATGTCGCTCCCTGTGCCCCCATACATTACAGCATTGCATGAATACAGATTTACAAGCTGATGTGCAGAGCAGGGCACAACAGGAGCACTTGTTCCAAAGCAATGGACAAGCAAAGTTATCTGTAGGGCAAGCAGTTGAGCAAGTTTTGTAGATTAATGGACCATCGGAAGAAGTTAGGAAACATATTGTTAAAATTCTGAAGCAAATCAGCAGAGTTTGAAAGTGGTTCTGAAAGCTTAATCAGTTAATCACCGGATGAAGATTTTTGCTATTAAAAAAAGTCACAATTTTACAGTTAGAATGCCCTTTTTGGCTCCAAACAGATCATTTATAATCCCTGTCTGCAATACAAGGTCTCTTTGATGTGTGAGTAGGTAGAAGTTGTTAGCCATGCCTTTAAATAATCACTCTATCTAACTCAAATGAACAATCGCTTTGTATGTACCACTCTAGCAGAGAGACAGAGAGAGAGAGAGAGATAAAAAGAGAGACATATACAGAGAGAGAGAGAGAGAGAGAGAGAGAGACATACACACACACAGATACAAAGAGAGACAGAGAGACAGATATATATATATATATATATATGTATAGAGAGAGAGAAAAGGAGATAGAAAAAGAGATACAGAGAGAGAGAGAGAGAGAAAGACAGAGTGAGAGAGAGAGAGAGAGAGAGAGAGAGAAAGATACAGTATTGCTTTTCTAGCTAAATTTATATGCAGACCAATGATTTTGATGATGAATATTCAGACCTGTGCTTACCAATCATTCCACTTTCACGATCTTTTGACTGGTCTCCTGATGAAATAATCAAAATAAGATAATAGAGGACACCCAAAATAGAAGGCTCACACACACACATAAAGAAGAAGAAACAAGCCTTAATTGGAAAGATGAATGCCGTGCCAAAGGACACTAGTAAATCCACTTGGTTTTTAACCCACGACCTCCCTGTTACGAGACCCATGCTCAACCACTAAGCCATCTCACCCATCTCCTTTCGCTTATAGTGTCTATACTCGTTACCTACATAATCATTGTGTACCTTTTCAGGGTGGCAGCCGACACTTTCTCCAGCAACAATTGCTCCAGTTTTGTTTTGTCAAAGATATTGGGAAATGGTAAGGGTTGATTAGTTTTAGAGTTTATATAATGGTTAGGTATAGTGTTGGGACCAGGGTTAGAGTTATAAACTCGCTTATTGTAGGAAATTGATGCACAGCAATTGTCACAGGAGCAGGTGTGCACAACCTTCAGGGCAGTAGGTGGCAAATCCTGCTCAAAAGAAGACTGCATGGTACCCCTTTTCTACCCGACGTACATATGTACAACCTCATGGAAATTACAGAAGGACCGTATGAAGTGATACCTTTCCTGTTCAATAGAAGTCTGGTACCCCTTTTCTACCCGACATACAACCTCTTGGAAATTATAGAAGGACGGTATAAAGTGATACCTTTCCATCCTGTCACGATGACATCATAGAGCTCTTGAATGTGGCTTCTCAGATCATGGATCTCCCCCGAAAGGCCCAGACTGCGGGCATAGGACTGACTGTAGTACGATCCTGGTCTAGACTGGTCCTCGGGGGGACTGGTCTGGGTACTGCTTAGCTCCAGCTGGGCCTCCTGGGTCTTGTTGAGAAGGATCTTGGCGGAGGTGGAGATGGAGAGGACCAGGTCTAGCGGTTTCTTAACTTCCTGCAGGAGACAGATCGAGGAAATAGAATTAAAACAAAAATGATGAATTATTGGGCAAAGTTTTGAGTAGTCCAAGATTTCTCTGTTCCCCTGATATTGAATACCAGGGATACATTTATACAACAAAAGTTTAGGCTAATAACAATAATCTAAATTTATATAGGGCTCCATACGAAAAACAGTCTCTATGTATACAGATATTATTACCCAGATCATCGGTTGCATTCACGCACAATTAATGCATCATCTTCACTCCCTGGGGAGCATTTGTACCATTTGGTCACCGTCAGAGCATATGGCAATTACTGATCCAAAGGCTTTCGTCATTCCCATTTCCTTCCTGGGTACGGAGTGGCAAATATAGATTAATGCCTTGCCAAAAGACATTAATATAGCGCCATGTCGGGATCAAAATCCACAATCTTTGTATTTCAAGTCAAGTGCTTTAACCTACTCAACTAACGACACCACTACATCACAGTATTGTACCTCTAAGAAAATACATTCATGATGTGCATGTAATGATATCATTTAATGGCTCTGTAATGGATCTTGCCGTGTATAAATAGAGAGAGGTGGAATGATGATGAAACGAGAGGCCTAAAGACCTGTCTCAATGAAAATATCCTTCATCACTTGCTGTAATTGATTGCATTAAAGCGTATCAGCAACAGGGAGCAATAGAAACCCAAGAGTATCAATCGCTAGCTCCGCGTATCAAGGTATTTGATCAACATCTTATGCACTGCTACAAGTATCTACGTACAATTAATTCCCTAGGTATCCCACTGGAATTGCAACATATTACAGCTATAATTGTTAGATAAATTTAGGGATGTGTAGCGATTCTACCCTCTTCCCTTGCATTAAATTGCTAGAAAAATTGCTTGCATGTTGTTGAATTTTATTCCAATCCAAACTATTCCTGTTTCCTTAAACTTGTTACTATGCCAAAGTGCTATTACATACAGTGTATCATGAGAAAAACAAGCAAACATGAGCTGATTTGTTAATTCAAAAAAATAATTAGAAAAATTGCATTTATATACTAAAGTTACTGATCTGAAAAGTATTATTCAGCTTCAATTAAATAAATACATTAAATAAATCAGTTCAAAAGGTTATAGGAATCAAATTATACAGACTGTGGCAAATTGTTTTTCCTTTGAAATACAGTAACGCCTGGCATTATTGGTGATGGCCCTTTACTAATCATAGACAAATTTTCAATGATAATTCTTCCTATGTTGTAATCCAAAATTAATTATTTAACAAAAAGAAAAACTTTTCCAACCATGTTGAACTTTTCAAATAATACTTCTTATATACCTATAATCAAATGAGGTGAGGTTGAATTGAGAGAATAAATGAAAATAATATGCATGACGCTTTGTATCAGTAAAACAATAATGCTCTATAGTTTCTCTACTATTTCCTTCATGTTGCTAACTCTAGGCTACCATTAAGATGATCACAGCACTGAGACATTTCTTCTCATTAATGCACCCTCAACCTGGGTCAAGAGAGACAACTACAGACAAAATGCTTTGTAAAACTTGCCATACAAGGCCCTTCTTCAGACAGTTAAAACATGAAAAAACTTGAATTTTAAGAACTTAAATATTTTAAGGTGATTGAATTATAACCTCAAATTCAGACACATCATTATGAGGTGTCCGCTCAGTCAAATTGTAAAAATATCCCCAAAACGCAATGCATTTCAACATTGTGCATGTGGTATTCCAATTCGTTCTCTCCCCTTTCCACATTATGTAAATATACTGGTATCAGGAAAGTTCATTCTAATTAGTAACCTTGCAAATTAATTTGAAGGTAGCCTGAACTTTCAACCACAATATGGCATCCTTAGGGGAAGAAAAAAAAGAAGAGAAAAAAATGGTTCCTCTTTCCTCATATCGAAGAGAAAATATGATGACTTTGCCAGACGATCTGATGAGGGTAACAGTAACTGATCGGCCCGTGTTTTGAATGGTGCGAAAAGGAAAAGACGTAATTGCCGCTTGGTGCAGATAATAGCTCCCGACCACCATGTTGCCCCACTAGACTACACGTTAACAAATTTGATTAGAGTTGATTAAGAAGGACCTAATTACAGGGCTTGGGTAGTTAGAGCTTGAGTTAATTGCTTCTATGTTACCGCTTTTACATGATGATGCAACGGAAAAGCTTTCTCAATTCTCTGAAAATATCAATTTCTTGAGCAAATTCAGCAAAATGAAGAGAGTGAGAGAAGGTATGCTACTAGTAAATAAGCATGAACAGATGCAGTTTTCTTTGACTCTATTATATACAAAGCATCAAAGTCTGAAACTGATTTGTATTGTATTGTTTTGTATTGTTTAATGTATTGTCTTAAGAGATACGATTCAAAGAGAAATGTATGCATACCAAACCAAAAACACAGAATGATCATTTATAAGTTGCTATTATATATCTTACAAAAGTATTTACACAAAATTGTAAAACTTTTATATGAAAATAGAAAAAAAATTGTACATAAAAGAAGAAAATATGAAAGAAAAGGAAAAAATCAGAAATAACAAAAACAAACTTATTTGGTAATTTTATAACTTTTGCACAAAATACACAAAAGTTACGAGAAAAAAATGCTGAATTCGACTTCTTCCTATCGTACAGCTTATCAGAGTCAACTAAATTTGTCCAGGTTTTCTCGTGCAAGGTTACAAATCAAAGATGAAGGACCCTTAATGACTTTGCGTATCTGCGTTGTAAAACTATTATGAGAAACCCCCATATTTTGCACTTCTCAGCACTTGGTCTCTTGTTTTTTACGTGTTTTTTCTATTAACCATCACAGGTGTAAGGATGACTGTAGATTTTTGGGTGGAAAGGCTGTCTGATGCGATAACTGTATTTAACGTCTCAAAAACTGAGCAAGAAAAATACTTGATCATCCAAGGGCAAGCTCTAAATACATCCCACATTATCATCTGTTCAGGGCAAGAAGGGCGTTAAGTCTGTGTAAACGTATAGGAGTTAACGTCTTTCTGGCTTTCAACATACAAGATAGTTTGTTTTGTTTTGTTTATTTTTTGTGAGTTCTAAATGGAATAGCAGGATCGAAAAGTTGTTTTTATCTAAATCATATGATTATGATGTTGATGGTATTTTAAGAGTATGGACTACCAGCCCTGTATGTTCTGTTTGATGTAAAGTCTGAAAACAAAAGAGAGGATATGAGAGAGAGAGAGAGAGAGAGAGAGAGGGAGAGAGAGAGAGAGAGATTTGTGACAAGACTTGGAATAGTGCGAAAGCCTGAAAGCTGGCATCAATGAAGTGTTTGGTGTGGCAGCTGTGGCCTAAAATTGTCAGTACAAAGTTTGCTACTGTTTGTAATACCAAATCTCCCGCTATTCCTATTTATGATTTCAACTGTTCATTTTTGTTTGTGGTCTCAGTGAGGGTAAAATATAGAGCTTAACATTTTAAAACCAAGCATTGTTTTTTTAATTTTCGAAAAAAGAAAAGAAACTAATTTTAATATTCTAACAACATTTTTCTTTAGATTAACAGAAGTTTCACTGCAACAACTAAACCTATATATTTCAACATCAACGCCATCCTGACTACGATGGGAGACATAGAAGAAAATAGAACTCAAACATTTCTTTTCATAACTTAATTGATCTTCAGTCATCTTGAATTTAGAACCATTATACAAGAACAAACTTAATAGCTGTGACATGAGAATAAGAGAAGGGATGTATCACACATGATCCTTTGACAATTGCCCCGCTGTAGTTTCCTACACCTAACAAATCCCTAACTTAAACCCTTCAAATGAAATTTATACAAAACTTGTATTTCATTGTGTAAAACAACATTTGTAAGAAATGTCTAAAGAAACTAATTTTGAAGGGGTCAATTGATATGACAGCTGTCAATCACCGCACTCATGACAAGCGACAACCAGTTATATAATTTTTGTACAGTATGATATTCAAACTAGAGCGTGATGCCGATTCTTTATCGAGTTTCCGTCCGAAACGATGCGCAAACTTGCATTTTCACTATACAATTTGTTTTAAATTAAAAAAGACTAGAAACAACTTTATTTACTTTAATATCGTATAGCAATACGATTAATGATGGTAGTCTGAACACAGTACACAGTACGGTAACTCATCCAGTTTCAGAATAAAAATGGGATTACTTTAAGCAGGTCACAAAAAAGTAGGGCATACATGAGTATGTAATTTACACATAAACATGTGTAAATACAGGTGCAAAGATGAATCATAAAAACAACTTCTTGCGCAAAAGCATCTGACTAACGCCCTCATTATGAAACACTTTCTTTCATCGGAAAATCTATTTCACTTTTTCCCCCCTCCAACAATGTATAATGTACAGTTTGTGTATTCTTCAATTGTTAGCCTTAAATTCTTTCTTTTATCAGTGCACCTCATTATGAAACACTTTCTTTCATCCGAAAGTCTATTTCACCTTTTTCCACTCCAACAATGTATGTATAATGTACAGTTTGTGTATTCTTCAATTTGTAGCCTTAAATTTTTTCTAATATCAGTGCACCTCAATCATGATTTTACTTGGCTATAAAAAGCATTTCTAATTTGAATAATGAAGTTAAGTTTTGCATACCAATATTGTTCTTAAGACTGCCAAGTTATTATTATACTGATTAATCAGTAATTATCTGAATGCCCTTTTATTTAATACAATGTCTTAAATTACTTCTGTTTGGTCAAAAGATTTTCACACTTAGGTTGGTTCTCTTTAAGCGTCTCTCTCTCTCTTTATCTCTCAGTCTGCTTCTGTAGGTAGTAGGTACTCTGTATTAATCTGGAATTCTTAAAATTCATTTTTTTTGTTGGGGGAGGGGGGTTAAAATGCACCCTTTTCCCACCGTATACTGTTATTTGCTACAAAGCTTTTTTCTCAAAACATATCTATCCCTTCCTCCACTCTTCATATCCCCCTCCTTGTCTTTCACCATGAACTTTCAGGACTGTTTTGCTCTTTTCCCCTGGCCCATATAATTGTTTTTCCATTTCAAACTGTCATGGAGCCCCCCACCATTTCCCCATCATCCCGCCCTCATCTCTGACCCAATCACAGTTGATCGGCGGTGACAGATTTCCAGCACTTTGCAACGTTTCGCTGGCAGGTGTGGCTACTACTACCCACACAATGAAATGTCACACCCTTACCGCTGCATGGCCAGGCATGGCGTAATCATCACTACCCCCTCTCACCCAAATGCATGCCATTCGACTCTGGGTAATCGATGATTGTTGTTTGTAAACATTGTTTATGGCAGCCCTTTTTCAATTTCCCCAAAGAGTACAGCATGGAAAAATTAGCCCCCAAAACTGGTAGGGGCTAATTTTTGTCAGCCCCTACACAATGTACTCTAACAAAAAACAAATCCAAAAAATTGTACATTTAATAATGTAGGGATCAAGTTTACCCAAGCTACGTTCAACTTTACAACAGAGTACAGCATGGAAAATGTAGCTCCCAAAACTGGTAGGGGCTAATTTTTGTCAGCCCCTACTCTAAAAAAAAAAAATGTTTAATACGTACTGCAGGGATCAAGTTTGCCCAAGCTAGGTTCAACTTTACAACAGAGTACGGCATTGGAAAGTAAGCCCCCAAAACTGGTAGGGGCTAATTTTTGTCAGCCCCTACTCTAAATTTTTTTTTAAAAATCCAAAAATATTGTATGTTTGATAATGTAGGGATCAAGTTTGCCCAAGCTAGGTTCAACTTCACAACAGAATACAGCATGGAAAAATTAGCTCCCAAAACTGGTGTCAGCGGTGGGATATGAACCCATGACATTGAAATGACTTTCCATACTGTACTCTGTTGTGGCACTGAACCAAGCTTGGGCAAACTTAAATCCTACACTAGTATCAAACCTACAATAAACTTGCTCTTCTTCTTCAAATGCAACATCATACACAAATTGCTGATGATACATGTATCTAAAGGGATACAATTGTGGATATTGTAAATTATATTTCTGTACGGATCAGGGCTATTGTTGGCTAAGAACTTTGGATAGTAAACATGTTTATCTGTCTCCTATATTTCATGCTATGTTGCAATGTCCGTGAGTAAGGCAATTAGATATAAGTGCTCTATCAATTCTCAGATTTGATTGGATTAGATAGGAACATTTTATGTCATTGCTCATGATTGTTAGAATCATCAGCTTTAGGCTTCGATATTGATGTAAATATGCAATGTTTCATTTGTCAAAATTTTGAAATATTACTTTGCTGGTTAACAAATTCAAATTCAATCTTTGCCTCTATCACTATCTTTTTGGAAGGATGCTTTGATAAATATTTTGAGTTAAAGTACAAAAAAAGAAAAAAAAAAAAGAAGTAAAAAGAACAAGAGAGAGAGAGAGAGAGAGAGAGAAAAGGCTGGATAGAAGAGACTGCCCTAGAACAGAGTACAAAGCCAAAGGTCAAGTGGCTAGACATCATCACGTCCTTAGCTTTTTTTAATCTCTCAAAATAGATGACCAGACATTGAGACAAAATATTTCCTGATCTATGGAACAAGTGCAAAGATTACAAGTTCTTCTATCCCTGATGAAGAGACACATCATCACCATGGGACCACCTGCCCCGACGCCTTTTCCCTTGACCATCGGCCTAGTAAAACCAGAGGTTGTTGGATAGGGCACATTGAAGTCTTCTGACTCTTCTCCTATATATGTCCTATAGTGAAGAAAGTGATCTTGACCATGTGACCACTTGCCCAGTGAAAAAAATACATGGGGGTTTGGGGCAAATTAGCCCCCAAAATGCCCAAAAGAGCCCCCGAAAGTCATAAAAGAGCCCAAAAAAATTTGCATAGAGTTCAATGCAAAAAGTGTTATTTTCATGCAAGCAAGCTTGAAAAGTAGCCCTCAAAGTATTTTTTTCCCTGCACTTGCCCCTTCCCCCTCCCCTCCCCACCTTGGACCTCTGACCAAAGAGGTTCCACCAGTTTAATACGGGTGGCTGCTGAAGAATAGGGGTGTGACCACTCATATCTCATCTAAGTCCTAGATGTATCATGAGCATGAATGATGGGACCACTAACTTGCCCCCTGCCCTTGACCAAAAGACCACTAGTCGTCTACCTGTGGCTGTTGGTTAGGGATATGTCGACTCGTCTTCTATGTATAATTAGTCCAACTCTAGATAAATAGTTGTAAATGTAAACATATGCATTGTGATGTGTGTGTGTAGAACCACTGACTTAATTCCCCCTCTCCCAACCCCACTCTCTCTGACCAAAGACCACCAGCCTATACACTGTACTACCGGTGTTTATTGGTTAGGGGTGCGTCGACTCATCTCCTATCCAAGTCCTATCCCGAGTGACATGACCCCACCTTGAACTCTACTAGACCCGGCAAGCCAGTATTCACCAATCAAATTAGTGCCGTTATTGGTCGTGTCGTTGTAAATGCCTTGTTCGGAAGGACAATTGAAAGAGCAGCTTCTGTATTTCTGTCTTTAAAGTTGCCCCTTCCTAATTGTCATTCCATTCTTCTTCTTCTCCCTTCTTGTTTTCTTTTACCTTAGTTTGTTAACCACCATATTTTTCCTCTATGAATGTCTCAAAATTTATTCAGTTTGCAGTCTTCGTAAGTTTTTTAATTTGTCTTTTGAATTAATTAAACCTTTTTATTCAAATGAGTTGCTGTGCATGTTTTCTCCAAATAATACTAATGGGTGTGTCTATTCTAAATTATGCAGTAAAAGCAATACAAGGGCCACATTATCAGATATTAGTTATTTCTTCTTTCTCTCTTTCAAATTCTCTATATTTTCTCATCTGAACCTGGGATCCAGTGGTTCAGTGTCTTCAGGACATCTGTTCAAACCCTATGCAAGTAGAATGAGGATGTATAATTGTATAAGTATCATTTTGCATTTATTTTCCCTTCCTCCCTCTTTCAGTCTGCTCAGTCTATCCATCTCTCTCTCTCTCTCTCTCCACTTCTCTCTTTTTCTCATCTGAACTTGGAATGGTTACTCAATGCAAGCAAAATGAGGATGTACATTTAATTTTTTTAAAGTATCTCTTTGCATTTATCTTTTCCTTCCTCTTTTCAAGTCTGCCCACGTCTCTCTCTCTTATCTCTCTCTCTCCACCTCTTTTTCTCATCTGTACTTGGGA
This sequence comes from Strongylocentrotus droebachiensis, assembly GCA_035222895.1. Lineage (NCBI taxonomy): Eukaryota > Metazoa > Echinodermata > Echinoidea > Camarodonta > Strongylocentrotidae > Strongylocentrotus > Strongylocentrotus droebachiensis. The sequence continues at coordinate 121,802 of JAVYIG010003717.1, forward strand.
CAATTACTCAGTGTAAGCATGCTGCAGACCCTGAACTTCAAGACGTATTTCATCTCACCTCAGACTCTTGGAAATTCTTGTGGATGGGAGAGGCAGGTGGAGACATGAGGCGTGAGACACAGAGAGAGTCAGAAAAAACACTAGTACAGCTCATTCACACAGGGGAATATCATACCAAATTTCCATACAGAAACATTGTGTACAGAAACCTTGTACAGTCAAACCTGCTTTAGTTGCCACCTGTATAGAAAGACCACCTGTCTACAAAGACCACATTTTTTGTTTCACTTGAAAATGTTTTTTCATTGAAACAGGTATTACAGGAACTTGTCTACAAAAACTACCTATCTAAAAGGCCACTTTTCTTGTCTCCCTTGGATGGTCTTTATAGACAGGTTTCACTGTATTATCAAAGAAGAAAAGTGATAAACATGGAAAAGGATCATCAAATACAGAAATCAATTTTGGAGAGGTTAAAGGTGTCAGCTCACACCATGTGCATTGCTTGAGTGTACCAAATTTAAACTAGATGGTCACATCAATGTGCACTAATAATTAGTGCTGTAGTCAAACGTTTAACCGTCCGGTATCCGACCGCCCATGGCGGATTCCGTTTTCAATTGGACGGTTTAGTTTTCCCGTTTTTTTTATTTATTTTTTTTATAATAATTTAAAAAAAAAAAAAAAAAATTTAAATAATTTTTTTATATTTATTTTTAAGTTTCGATTTATAGCCCTCCACCTGGCACTATGCCTGGCAATGTCTCCCAGCTCAGTAAGCTGTGTGTTGACTCACCACTCCGAAACTAGAACAACACTCCAATTTGTCTGTCATCTTGTCTGCTTTTATCATCTTCGGACTCCTCTCCAGAATCACCAAATTTTGCTTCAAGTCATTCACAAGCACAAATCGGCGCCTTTAAATGCACCTCGCAGTTAAATGAAAGTCCTTCCCGCTTTTTTTTTTTTGTAAATATTTTTTTAATCGTTCAACCGAAAACCGTCCGGTTTTGACTGGCGGTTAAACGGAATTGGAGATATCCGTGATGTTACAGCACTACTAATAATTAAGCACTGCCTGCTTATTTCGAGGCGACTTTGGTTACGTTTATTGACCAAATTTTTGGCTAGAATCATGTTTCTCAAACGTCTTTCAGGCAAATTTAGAAGGTGATAAACGCAAAGCCTTTTTTAAAGGTCTTTAGATATGGTCATATCTAAAGACGCAAAAAGGTGTGTTTTGTATGTGACATACAGCCAGAATCACGTTTCTGAGAGATGATAAACGCAAAGCTGTTTTGAACCCCACATACAAATCGGACCACCCAGGTTAAATTCCGGTTCGGAGGCTAGTGCGCGCCATGTGTTGTGTACAAGCATGTGTGTGTAGTTGACCTCCGAGAAACTGTCTGCTTCCCGGGTCAAAACAGATGCGCAGACACAAGGCCTTTATTTTGAATCGTGAAGAGACGATAAACGCGACATCCCCCAAATCACTTTCGTATAGTGGGGTACGATATGTACATACATGTATCTAGTGGCAAGTCCCAATAAACGCACCCTTTGTGATACAACTTTCACAATTGAGTGAATGACCTTAATTCTTTATTCAGCTTTCTTCAGAAACAATGCTCAAATCTAAGTTTTACTTTACAGCTCAAGGTCAAATACTTATGTACATGTACATGTATGTAGGTGCTGTAGTCGAGTGGTTAAAAAACTTGACTCGAGATGTGGAGGTCATGTGTTCAATCCTCAGTAGGGCACTAATGTCCTTTATATGCAATGCATTTTTATCTACATTGCTTCACTCCACCCAGATGTGAAATGGGTACCAGTAACTGTGGATTGGTGAATGCGCTTGTAAAACGGTTCCTGGCAGGAACCCTCTGCAGGAAGTGGAACAGATTTTACCATTTTATGTGGAATATCAAATGAATCTCATGATTTGGTGATAATAACTACATTATAAAGCTCTTAGAAACGTACAGTCAAACCTGTCTACAGCGACCGCCCAAGGGAAACATAAAAAGTGGTCTTTGAAGACAGGTTCCTTATGTGGATGTTTCAATGAGAAACCATTTCCAAGGGAAACAAAAAAACATTGTCCTTGTAGACAGGTGGTCTTTGTAGACAGGTGGTCACTAAAGCAGGTTTGACTGTAGTATCAAGCACTATTCAAATATACATGTAATGATGTATTAATGCTCTTGGTATATATCTTGAAGTTTTCCTATGAAATGTGGTAAAAGATTTGTTTGTGTGAATGGGGAGGACAGTGCTCTCATCCAGGCTGCGAGGGGTGTGAGCTTGGGGGTCCAATCTTTTATCAGCAGCTCGCTGGGCTTGCACCTTGCCAGCGCACTGATAGATCAGGTGTCAGCTCCTATTTGATTGTGTGGGCTGAGAGGAGTTCTTCTGCTCTCTCCATCGACTCTACCGCAGTCCAGTCTCGCAAGGCCGGGCGAGAGGTTCTGGTGGCCCCACCGCAAGTTAATAATAATAATAATAGCTAGTTCTTATATAGCGCTTTTCAGGACCGAAGGCCCTCTCAAAGCGCTTTACAGATATATATATTATTACCCCGGTCATAGGATTCAGGCTTACCCGCACACAATGTATGCACATTCTCCACATTCAACCACTAATCGCTGGACTTTTGGCAGTGCTTTATCTCTGCATATACATGATGTAGGTCATTAAAAGAGGAGCTTTTGAATTTGGTTTAATTCTTGATCTTTTTCTTTATTTCCATGACAAAGAGTTCATCCATGAGATTTAAATATCCTCTGTTTGGATAAAATTTATTAGCACAGATGAGCTGAAAAAGCTTGAAGTAGGTCAGGACTTATTAAGGGATGACCCATAAACACACATTTGAAAGAGGAACAAGATCATCATAATATTCATATTAACCCTTAAAAAGATATTCTCTACGCTTAACTAATTTCCTCATGGAAGTTTTCACTTTGATGTAGTTTTAATACATTTGATAAATCCCTGAAAGCAGAACTAATCTCAGTTGTATATTTACTATTTAAGGAACTGAACATATAAAGGACAATACATGATTCATCGCTTTTAAGATCCAGCATACCGGTAGATCTAAATACAGTTGCAACAAAGGGAACTCTAAATAAAATATCATTCTTTTGAATCAAAGAGGGTTCAAGTCTTAGCAGACCTAAAATAAAATGCCCCTGTATGCTACTGGGGAAATGCCACTGACAGAATGCTGTATGAGGTATCTTTAGAGGGGTCAGGAGTCTTGACCAACACCATTTCAGTAGGTGGGCAGGTGGTTAAGTGCCTCTATTGCATGGACACCTGTTCAAACCCAAAGGGTTGAGGTTCTGTGTCTTCAGGAAACATTTTGTATCCCTAGACAATAGATAATGGCTGTGACCGGTCTGTCCGCTAGACAGAACGAGGAGTCAATAGGCCCGTCCTCATCAGCTTGAGATTGCCAAATAGCCCGCTATTTCTGATTTGGGAAATAATCCTGTAGTTACAAATCGCGTCTTCATCAGCTCAAGACTTGACCTCGAAACTTTAACGTTGAGCTCGAGAAATTAGCTCGGGATATTTTGCTCAGCCTTCGATCCAGCATAGTGCGAGTCTTCGGGCTGGTGAACACGTACACCGGACAAATAGCGGGATATTTTGCAAACTAGCCCAAGATATCTAGGGATGATTATCTTGACCAAATATCCCGCTAAGTGCAACTTCGGGCTGATGAAGACGCAAATTAACTGGATAATTCGAGATCGGGATAGTTCAAATAGCAGGATAATTGATAATCTCGACCTGATGAAGACAGGCCTATGAGGTGTCACGTCAAGTTATATGGTTCTCCATCGAGTCCATTCACAATAACCTGATAAGCTAGATGTGGGGAAGAAGGTCAAGGAGTTATGAAAGTAACATACAGGAGAAAACCACTGGCTGCAGCAGTAGCATCTCCTTTCATGTTTGTAACCCCAACCAGCAACTTGCTTTACGCAGTCTCCTAAAATTTAGAAGGAACATTGAACGACAGTTTGTCATTCTGTATGTACATTTCTCCTTTTTATCACATTCACATTTCCCAAGTGCAGCATTGTACAATATCTGTTTTACCGTAATTAACGGTGTATAAACCGCACCTTTTTGCCGCCGAAAAAAATTCAAAGTCGGGGGTGCTGTTTATACATGGTATACCAAAAAAAAAAAAAAAAAAAAAAAAAAAAGAACATTGAACGACAGTTTGTCATTCTGTATGTACATTTCTCCTTTTTATCACATTCACATTTCCCAAGTGCAGCATTGTACAATATCTGTTTTACCGTAATGAACGGTGTATAAACCGCACCTTTTTGCCGCCGAAAAAAAATTCAAAGTCGGGGGTGCGGTTTATACACGGTACACCAAACAAAAAAAAACAAAACAAAAAATTAACGTTTCGATTTATTCCCCTCTACCTAGCGCTATGCCTGGCAATGTCTCCCAGCTCGGTAATCGGTGTTTTGACTCACCACTCGGAGACTAGAACAACACTCAAATTTGTCTGTCATCTTGGTTTGAAAGTAATCTTTCTGATAGATCTCAATATGTAGTTTATAATAATAATTCCACCAATTTTTCTTCTATTACATGGTGTACCACAAGGTTCTATCTTAGGTTCCCTACTGTTTTTTAATTTACATTACCGGTAATGATTTTACAAAAAAAAAAAAAAAAATCTCGGCAAAAAAAAAAAAAAAAAAAAGGGCGAAAAAGAGGGGTGCGGTTAACACATATCCTGCCATGAGACTGCTAGCGTGCTATTGATATAGTGCTCTGTGCACGCGAGCGCGCTATCGATTGATTGCTACGTTCAAGCTAGCGAGCCACCGCTACTCTGCTTTGTGCACGCTAGCACGCATATGTAATAACAGTTATTGTTCATGCCCATTGCACCGTGCTGAGTGCTTTTGCAGCGCTATTGAAAGTTCCATCGCGTGCATCAGATTATCGGCTTTGGATTACGCGTCTTTGTATACAACACTCAGATTGGATTTTCTCTAGTAATTCAGCGATTTATATTTTTGTAAAGATTTAAATAACACGCACTTGAACCAACCCTTAAATTAACTTGGCACACAGGAGATTTGTGGCTGGCACAATAAGGATTAACAATGTGGCATTGGGTGCATTGTATGGGTGGCAGCTTAAGAGTTAATACACGAGGGCGGTTTATACAACGTTAATTACGGTATATGAAATTCTCTCTCCCCTTCTCTCGTAATTTCCAGAAATAAATTGAATGAACATTTTATTCTTTTTAAAACAAACATGTGTAAAACGGTGTTTGACATTTGTTTTCTTCCTTTCATATCTCCTTTGTATCCTAGTCTTGCTTTGCTTTTCTTCCTTTCTCTTTCTCTACAATAACACACATGTACTCTCTCTCACTCTCTCTCTTTCACTTCAACTTTCTTCCACTCTCTCACTACAAATTTATTTCTCTCTCTCACTTCAAATTTATTTCTCTCTTTCACTTCAATTTTCTTTCTCTCTCTCTCTCTCTCTCTCTCACACATTCAACTTTCTTTCTCACTTTCACTTTAATTTTTTGTTTCTCTCTCTCTCTCTCTCTTTCACTTCATCTTTCTTTCTCTTTCTCACTTCAACTTTCTCTCTCTCTCTTCTCTTGCATTCACTCTTCTTTTCTTCCTCCTCTCTCTCTCTCTCCTTTTCTCTCTGTATTTATCCTTCACAAGTACCTCCTCTTTCTCTCACTCTGGAAGGAGTAAACTTATCTGCTCCACGAGTAGCTCTCAATTAAGCATGCTATCATGATTAATGAGGCCTAGAAGCGTTGTTGCAAGAGAGCTAAATTGCTTGGGGATCTTAATAAATTCGATCATCTTGGATCATCAAAGACAAAGACTAATTAAGGCACTATCAGATCGGCCATGTAATTGACCTATTAATCATCAATATTGTGTAAAAACAACTTTGTTATCGGTCGAAAGACTAACAGAAAGAGTGTTCATTGGTAGTAGGGTTTTTCCTTAACATTCTTTAGAAAAAAGGTAAATTCATTTCCCCCTGTTTTTCATGAATATCACAAACTGAAATATTACAAGCATTTAATTCCGAATCCATTTCTGCTTATGGTACATGTACAAGAAGAAACACTATTTTGTTGTTTTTGTTTTGTTTGGAAGAGCATATTTATCAAAATATTCTACCTTTTTTTTTATCCTCATACCAATGTTACAACATTGATGATAAATACATACATGTGTATGTAGATGTTGACCAAGAAACAAGTAATTTCCATAAGAAATTACATTAGTACATTGCATAATCTTTAATTGGATTTAAGTATAGCTTCACATGACTGATCCAAAGTATCTATCAAATAATGATAAAGATAATCAAATCATAAAGTAATTTGTCTATACAGTGCCTAAGGAAAGTCCTAAAATGTCATCAAACAGGAGGTTTGACAAAGCAATCTTAGTCTTGTTTTATGCATTGGAGCTGGATTCACTAAATAAAGATCTCACATTGTCTAATACATGTGTTAGTGAAAGGATGTCCCTTCCAAAAATGATACACACTTATGGCAGAGTAGAGAATACATTCACAAAGAAAAACGGGAGACGAAACAGGAGAATTAGGAGAGAGCCCTTAAGCGTTGGAGTTTTAGGAGACTTAGCACATTTTCCACCTCATTTCTGCTCTCTCCATCACCGGTGGAGCGGGAGAGCGTATCCAATCCGGTGTGCAGCCACTTATTAAATCAGATCATTGGAGGTTTAAGAAAGTTGTATTCATGTATCTTTCTGCCTTGGGGCATTCATTCAAGCCTTCACAGAATTATTGGGAATGAACTTCTGCTGTTTTTTATGTTTCATTTTTTCTTCAACCTCCTATTTAGAGAATGAACATGATTTAATCATTTTTGTTCTCACGATTTGATGAAAAGATATTTCAATGCCATAGACAACAAAGTTACTCCTTAAGGCTCGTACAGATACAATGCGGCAAATCAAGGGCGTTTTATTTTTGATGACGTTAAGTATATTACGCTTCACATTTTAAAATCTCAGTTTTTTTGTTTTCCCCTCAACCACGCCCCCCTCTTGAGTAAAAAAAAAGAAAAGAGGATTCACGGGGAAAAAATAGCATCTAACAACATTCCCCCCTTTCGAGTAGGAAAATTGGGAGGAAAAAAAAGGAAAAATAGGGAAGAAGAAAAAAAATCAGGGAAAAATCAACAACAAAAAAAAATCAAAAAAATCGGGAAACAGATTTAAAATCAGGTTTTTATCAGGCCTGATTTACCTATTTAGGCAAGGCCTATGACAAGCTGAAAATGGGTTCTTTATCATTTTAATCTCAATTGAATGACATATTGAGCGAAATATGGTGGAATATACATTGTAGATCTCTTTTTTTAAAATAGTGTTCAAAGCTATTATATGCTAAATCAAATGACACAAAGATATACTGTGGTACTTCACTATCTACTGAGCATACAATGCACTTTCCGGAAGAAGAAAAAATATCACAAATTTAGCTTTAAAAATCTCAGATTATTGAGTCTGCTTAATAATGAACAGAAGTTCAGGAAACCCCAGTCGGAGATAGAACAGATATGACATGTGCAAGGTCAGAAGTGATGAGGAAAACATATCTGTGCGTTACGTCTCTCGTTTCGGTTTGAATGGAGCCCATTTTCCATGGCCCATTAATTGGGTGGTGGTAATAGTGCAGGGGTCTGGGGGTCCCCGGCTGAGTTTGGGGTGAATAACACTGGTTTGTAAAGCCCCTTTTAGACACGATGCGATAAACCAACCAAATAAAAAAAAAATCACTGTGGCAAAATAAAACTGTTTCATGTTTAAATTATTAATGGAAAGTGGGGATAGAAAATGAATAAATGCAACAATGTTCTCTTATTCATTTTCTGTTATTGTTTATTTTTAAAATCAGATCTCTTTATTTACATCTGTGGACAGACATGTCATTCATATATCACTATAAAAAAGACTCAACTCAGTTTTAAAACTGAAGAAACATAAAGATTGTATTAAGTCCTGTCAACATAAAATCATAAACCACTGCAGCAAGAAGCACGAGTTTTTTTCTGGGCAGAAAACATATTAGTGTTCAACAACGGCCCTAATGCGTACTTACTGATCTGTGTTTTATAAGATGTTACATAAATATTAAGCGCACTGTTCTCATCTGACTGAATTTAATTTTCATGCGGTAGAATGTTTTAAAAAGCAGTTTATGGCGCTAAGTCTGAATGGACCTTTTAGAGACAGTGTACTCTTTGATTGGCTTGCAGAAGAAGATGCTCCCAGCTCTGGACGCAAGGTGATGATGGACAGGAGAAAATTGTCCCAAAGAAAAAAAAATGAGAATTTAAATACCCCACTTACACTGGGCCAGCAAATTTTTAGGCTCGCCTCTGCAATCATGTCAATTCCCCAGCTAAATTAGATCTAGCAGATGAACTATCTGAAATATTCAGGGGTTTTGCGCAAACAAATTATCGGTTTGAAAGATATTACAGATGTGCATCTCCAGATTATAAATGGGGAATATTGTGAGCACTAATGACTAGGGGTGTGAAAAAAACAACTTGAAAGCAACTTTTTCTGATCAATTGATACAAATGTTCACAAATTAACTAAAATGTATTTTATTCAAATACATGAGTTTTCACTTTGAGCTGTAGACATGTTCATACACAAACTCTACGTCATACTGTAAAAAAAAAAGGCTCAATCAAACAAAGCATGGATGAAATTAAACAAATTGTACTTCTAAAATCATCAATGAAAAAAAAATCTGTTTAAAAACTAGGGTCTTGTGTGGTTGTTTTGAAATTTTGCAAAGCCTGTTTAATGATCCAAACATTGTGACAGATATCATTACCGGTATTTTGCAATCTCATGGGTATCTCACCTTATTATTATTAATAAGGCTGATCCTCAATAAATCTCACATTATTTTTATCCAAAAAAAAAAAAGAGGAAAAATATAAAGAATTGTTTGTACTGCACTGTATAATCAAAATCAGAGGACATAAATCTTTTTCGCAAAAGTCTATCATTTACATCATTTTAGAATAGGGTACATGTAGATGCACAATTCAACCAAAGGGATAGCATATTTTGCATAAAACGTACGACCATTCGGTACAATGGTCTGAAAATCAGACTATTACTTACTGGCTCTATAGCTCTTAAGTCGATATTTTCCCACTTAAAGACATTTTCAAGCCCCCGTTTTTTTAAGGAAGTTCTAAATCAGTATTATATTTCAAAAGCCGTTGGAAATTAACCTTTTCATTTTTTTGGCCTGCAAATGGGACATAGTACCTTTAAGGTAGTCCAGTATAAAATACTAGGATGTTGATGAGCTATAGGCCAAGTGGTGTCCTTGAATGACAGATCAATTTCTACTGATTACCACTACAATGACAGGTTGGCATATAATAATACGTTCACCTGAAGTTTTGAATGAAAGCAGCAATATAGTCTCAAGGCACAGACTGTGTTTTGAGGGATATGCAAGAGTAGTCTGAAGACGCAGACTGTGTTCATTCTTTTAAAGTGAATCAAACACATATTAAATCATTTGTGTATAGCTAGAATGTATAAAATCAACCTCAAAATACTTTATCTTACATTCTATATGTTAACAAATAGCTAAAACTAGTTTCAACCAGAAATTGTTAAGATGATGAAAAATTGCCCCCCTCCCCCCCCCCCCCCCAAAAAAAAAAAATTATATATATATCTATATATACAGTGTGTCTCTAAAAAAAGTAAACCCAACTTCAACGGCAAATTTTCAGAAAACTATAAAATATTTACACATTATTTTTTATGGTTAGATAGTCCAATAAGTCCTCTGTCCAATGATACCACGTAGGTTATGTAACTCTCATGCATGACTGAGCATGATTCAACTTAGTGAATGGGTGTGAAATCATCACTGTGGCAAGTTAGAATTGCACTGGAAGTTCATCAATCAAATGACATAGGAAATGTCTGATTTCTTACAAGCATAGCTTAGGGATGTGTTCCCTCGACATGACCGCCATTCCTTTCCATGCAAAGCTCGCAACGCCTCCTCATGTCCCTGACAGCACGCCTGATCATTCCCTGATCTTGTCGTAATCGGTTCACTTCACCTGTTATCTGTTGCCTCAGCTCCCGAATTGTGGCCGGTGGGGTTTGGAACACTTTTCCTTTAAGATACCCCCAAAGAAAGAAATCGCATGGTGTCAGATCTGGTGAACGTGCAGGCCACTCAACTGGGAAATGAAGAGCAATGATGCGATTGCCAAAGAGTTCAGTCAAACGATTCCTCACAGCAATAAGTCTGTGGGCTGGGGCCCCATCCTGAGCCCACCAGGCCCTGCGGAATGCTCCACGTCGTTGTCGGGGGAAGATCTGTTCCATCTCAGGCACAATAAAATTGTTCAGCATGTCAAGGTACGCCCTGCCATTGATGTTGCCTTCAAAAAAGTAAGGTCCCACCAATGAACCATTGCCACAAAGACTAATCCAGACACTCACTTTCTCCCTGCTCATGTTCTTATTAAAAGCATATCCCGGTGGATGATGGAGTTCAGCATACTCGTGCTCATTGTGGGTGTTTACCATTCCATCCATGGAAAACGTTGCTTCATCCCCGATGGTAAAAAACTGGAGAAACTGTCGATCTCGGTTGCACCGGTTCACAAACCATTGTGAAAATTGAAGTCGTCTGGGAAAATCAGCTGGTAGAAGTTGGTGCTGAACATGAACATGATATGGATGGAGATGCAAATCCAGTCTTGCTATTCTGTTAAAAGTTGCGCGTGGTATTCCAGTATCATTTCTCCTGGTGCTTATGCGTGGGTTGGCTTGGATGGCCTCTCTTACCACTTGGATGTTTTCAGCAGACCTCCCAGTTCGTCTGTGGCCAGAGTGTCCTTTATTCCTGTTCAAACTGGTTCCGTGATCAGCATACTTTCTCACATTGTACCAGATGGCTCTTTTTGTTGGAGGCTGCCTCTCGGGGAACTGCACCCGAAAAGCATCTTGAACTTCCACGAAACTTCTTGTTTCCTGGTATCGAGTTACCAGGAATACTCTCTGCTCAATTGTCAACTGTACCATGTTTGGAAAGCATGTGAAGTGTGCCTGTGTTAGGAACAACCTTTGCTGAAGTTGTTATGTAATCATAGGCCTAACATGTGACAAAAATTTAACTTCAAATAGGCCCTGAATGCATGACAATAGCAAGAAATAACTTGCCACAGTGATGATTTGACACCAGTTCACTAAGTTGAATCATGCTCAGTCATGCATGAGCGTCAGATAACCTAAGTGATATAATTGGACAGAGGACTTATTGGACTATCTAACCATGAAAAAATAATGTGTAAATATTTTATAGTTTTCTGAAAATTTGCCGTTGAAGTTGGGTTTACTTTTTTTAGAGACACACTGTACATGTATATACAAAAACCCTAAACACAAACAAACAAAAATGCACAAAATTAAAAAAAAAATGCTTTTAAAGTCAGACCTGATCAAAGTGGACTAAAAAATGCTACCACATTCTGCGGAAATGATTAGACACAGAAGTTATCTATTCGGTGATTATTGAATTAAATCACTCCTGATTGGATCAGGTGGAGATCTTTAAATGTCCATTGTAGCATTGATCCCTTGTCAATCTTGACCCTTAAGTGATTCCCCTGGTGTCAGGTAGGCAGCGTACATATACACCACTTGCGTTTATACTCTGAAAGAATGGTGTGACATTTACACTTGTATGGAAGGTCAGAGTACTATGATTTCGAAACACTCTTGAGTAAGGTATAGAATAGATAGGAAACATGCAGGTGGGACTAATGTACATACATCAGATAACATGACCATTAAATAACATTTTTAGCGACTGTTTCTCTTTAATACTCTCATCTCCCCTCTCTTCCTTTTGTTCTCTTTTTTGTCTCTTTATTTCTTTCTATCTCTCTCTCTCTCTCTGTCCTGCTGTTTTCCGAGAATACACTCTCTTTATCCCCTCCCCTCCCCCCCCCCTCTCTCTCTCTCTCTCTCTCCACCGCTCTGATTATACATGTATATCATCATCTACAATCCTACATAGGGTTTAGAATTTATCTCTAGACTGGAGCAAAGAGTGTGAAGATCCAACTTATAATTGTTTTGACTGGATTAACCTGTAAAAAAAAAAAGATGATGAAATGTGCCGAAAAGATAGCTTTACAAGCAAAGTTATATCTGCAAAACAAGAGACAAATTTTGACTTACCCCTTTAAGATTGTGGTCATGGAGGGTGGAACGAAGCTGCATTTCAAACTGACTAATGGCAGTGAGGCTCTCTTGGATGGTCTTATCAACAAACACGTCTGCACCGTCTAAGAAACCTTGCTTCAGTTTAAAGTCAATCTGTAAAAAGAGAGTTGAAAAGAAATAAAGGGGGGGAATAAATAGTACATTTTGCATATATTATCCTCTCATCAAATCTTTTTTAAAGCCTGTCTGCACTAGTTTGGTCAGGAGGGATTAGACCACACTGCAAGGTCACTGGACAGGTGGTTATCTCATCAACTCAGCTCTCAATTAACATAAGAAAAAGAGGATCATGGGGGACCAATGGTCACCGATTAGGCATTGTGTGTTATATAGAGGGCGCAAGTAGCTACAAGTAGTGCAGTGGGCCTTTTAAAGGAACCAATATCCCCCTCCTGGCTCTCATTTGAGAGGTTCTGGGTTCAATACTTGCTCGGTGCTTACATCCTTAGACAAGGCGTTCTGTCCCTATTTTTCCCATTCCACCCAGGCGTAAATGGATGGGTACCTGACAATGCTGGGGTAATAATGATTGCAGGAAGAGCAGCGTTAATACCGGTGTGGCTACTCTGGGTTAATAAGACCATATTATTTCAATTACTGAATTGCATATTGATTGTTAGGAGATGAATATTTGCGACAGAAGGAAGTGAAATACATTGTGTGTATATTCTCTGAATATTTTCTTTCATTTAAACTTATTCAAAGGGAATTTATCATCTCATCCCCTACCCCCCCCCCCCCCAAAAAAAAAAAAAAAAAAATTGTATATTGTTAGATTGTTAAAACCCAATTTGAGGTATTTATTGCAATCTTACATTCTATGTTAAATAACATACTGTACACAAGTAAAAGAAAACTGCTTCATTCACCATGTCAAGAGTTAGACATTAACTTTGACAATTTACAGGATTTACATGACTGGTCTAACAAACAAATTACAACTTCAAGAGAGAGAATAATTAAAATGGTTGAACTCTCAAGGATTTATGCTTCAAATGTTTTAAAAACAATTGTTATATTATCGTAATGGAGAATCTTCCAAATTGAATTATTAGTTTTACTATACATAAATATATATATATACATGTATATAGAGGTAGAGAGAGAGAGAGAGAAAAAGAGAGAGAGAGAGGAGAGGGGGAGAGAGAGAGTGAGTGAGAGAGTGAGTGAGTGAGAGAGAGAAAAAAAAGGAAGAACATTTACTTGTTTGTCTTCATCATGCTCTCCCTGACCCATAGCCCAGCATGGGGTGTCGGTGATAAAGCAAAGTTCTCCTAAAATACGTGAACTGAATACAAGGTCCTTCTGCATTTCACTAGCGGCTCTGTGGTTATCCCTGTTGCCATGCTTTGTGACATTCTGAAAGAAAGGACAAAAAAGCAGGCCTCATGAATAAAGCTAAAACAAATTAGGGGTGTATTCAGGATTAACAGAAGGAGGGGGTGGGGGGGGGGCAAAATTTGTATCCCAACAATATTCTTTTTTCCATAAACACGATTTTGAGAATATCATATGCCACCCCTCTCCAGTGGAAAAATAGGGTAGGGTGGCAGCAACACCTTTTTCCCCCTCTGTCATGTAGGTTTGGTGTGTAGGGCCTACATCATATGCAAATGACCTTATGCATTTAAAGCCTCTCAATATCCATATTCAGCTCAACTTGCCATGGAAATGTTCCTGGCAAAATGAAATTCAATTTTATCTTAAAATCCCTCACATATTTCATAGTACACATCGAATTGCCATACTGTGGATACACCTCTTATCGCACCGTAACCCCTGTTTTCCCGACCCCTTTATATTCCCATTGCCCTTTCATCGAAGAGAGACTCTCTCTTTAACGCCACTATGCCGCTCTTCCCTTCATCTCCCATGTGCATAATGAGTGCCTTTATTAAATTTTCAGCCACTTGTAATTGAGTTAAAAACAGAGGTGATTTAATCAGCTCAAGCTCATTACCCCCTTGTCATAATCTACATGAGATGATGTTGTAATAGGCCTCCCCCAGGTTATGAGACAAAAAAACAATAAAGAGTTTACAGGCAGTTTTATACATGCATGGTCTTGGGTTTATAGACCAGATAAATTTTGAATGCAACTTGTACATTTAAGGCTCGTGCAGATATGATGTAATAAACCTCCACCAAAAAATAAAAACAGCGCATTCTTTTTATTATGTGTAAGTGACTGGCAACTGTGCGCAACAAAGGTCATTTGCCTATTCATTGAGATTTGCATTTAGAAGAACAAAAATTTAAAAAGAAAGGGGTTTACTGCTGCATATCTATAAGAGATATTATAAAGTCGCTTTTTAAAGTTGATCAACTTCTTTGAATGTTGATGAAAACTCGTCAAATGTGATGAGATTATATGCACATGTATGTGTATAAAGTTATCAATATAACTTACATGCAGAAATTAATGTTCCATTACAAAATGTTAAAATATATTGTAGAAAAGGTTTATATTCTATTTAAAAGATGATGATCATCAGGTGAATCCCCCTAAAATTCTGTGTATATCAATGATAGATGTAGACAGCAGTTACAGCACAAAAGCATTCAAATGCGTAAGAAATCAAGACCATGAAAGGGGGAATAAAGGGCAAGGCCCATAAAATAGAGCTAACAAGTGCATGTGTGTCTACTAGTCTACTGATAAATTGCTTTTACCCAGTTTGGTGTGTATATAAAGTGGAAATATCTTTTTAAGGAAGTACATGTAATATATGACATTTTCAATATGGTAAACTGCCATGGAACCTGAAACAAATCAAGTAAAATTATTTGTCGTGAGTAGCCCCCATTAAAGGTATTATGTGATCATGTTCATTGTTGCTAATTAAAAATCAACTTTTCAAAATCATTTACAACATATAGAGTACCAAAGCTGTGACGTCATAAAAATCTATTTTTAGAATTTCTCAATTTTTTCCTAACCATTAGGAGCCAGAGCATATAACACTGAGTTCCCATCGGCAATCTTTTTATTCAGATGGTCATATCTCAGCCAATACTTAACATATTTAATTGGTTTTCGACATTTTGACATTATTTTTGATTACTTTCGAAAAATGAAGAAAAAATTGAGAAATTTTAAAAATAGATTTTTTATGACGTCACACTTCACCACTCTATAGTCATGTTTACCTGTATCATTTCATAGATTTGCTTGGCCAGCTTCTGACTGCATTCTTCCATCTGCTCAACTAAACTCTGGCTTGCTTTGGCCTGATGAGGGCGATGTTGACTGTGTTCCTCATCTTGCCGATGAACCAAGGTGGCCCATAGGTTTGAAAGACAGGTCAAAAGGTCAATGGATATCGTTGTTTGGAGTATCGACGACTCGATGGGCTTACCTGGAAGAAAAAAATTAATCAATAAAACAGATCATATTATTAAAGTTAATTATTGTGATATAGCTTGTTCATATACTATAGAATAAAAAGTCCTTTCAGAGGACAAACATACAAATACTACTTAAATACAGATTTAAGAGGACATGAGTAAATCTACATTTTCCAATTTTTACTTTGTAACTTGTATCAAGACAATAACCCCCTCCCTACTCATCTATCTCCTTTGAAAATCCCCCCCCCACCCCCCCCCCCAAAAAAAAAAAATCATTCCAACCACTCTGAGACAAAAGGTTGTAACTAAGTTAACAGTTCAAGGAGTAGTTATCCTGCAATCAGCTTACCGATAAATTGCATGGTTTTTCTCAATATTAAAGATAATTTGTTCTGTGAGAGACATGTAGGTTGTTAAGACGGGGTGGGGGGGGGAGGGGGGTATGGGGGAGGTTGCATCAAGAGGCAGTTGACAATTGTGTCATTCAAAAATATATTGTATATCGATTATAGATAATCTCATCAGAACTTGAAAGAAATTTTATCTTTTCTCTCACACCACTTTTTTTTTAGGGGAAGGGGGTATCTCACTAGGTCTTGAAAAGGCCTAATCCTTTCTCTCACTCACTCCCTCATGGAGGTTGAGGGGGGGGGGGAGGGGAG
Organism: Strongylocentrotus droebachiensis; assembly: GCA_035222895.1. NCBI lineage: Eukaryota > Metazoa > Echinodermata > Echinoidea > Camarodonta > Strongylocentrotidae > Strongylocentrotus > Strongylocentrotus droebachiensis. The sequence goes on from JAVYIG010003717.1 coordinate 138,180, forward strand.
GCATTTTTGGGGGAATTTACAACAATAGTCAGTTGAAAGACACTTGTGTCATCTAAAAGGTATATCATCTCACCATCTCCTCTCTTGCTGCACTCTCTCATCGTCTCCATAGCAACCAGTAAACGATGCATGCATCCGATGGTCCTGTCTGCAAGGGTCTGCTCCCCTTCCTCCTCCTTCCCTCCATGTCTCATCACTCTTGTTGCTAGGTGATGGAGACAGGATGTGGTGATGGCATCTAGACTGTTGCCGATGGCAACCGCTGAAGATTGGAGATGTTGTCCGTTGCTGGTGGATGATGATCGTGCAGGAGTTGTAGCTGAGGAGTCGCTTCTTGATGAGCTAGTGAATCTGGAAAACAATATGTTATTATACTGATTACCAGTGAGTGATGTTAAAGGTTAATCCAACCTTTGTAATAACTTGTAAAATCAAAGTTGGCTAAGTATTTTACCTAAGCTGAAAACTGAGTAAAATGCTCATATTTCTGAGATAAGTAATGAATTGAATACCTGCCCAGGACCAAATACTATATCTAACCCTAACCCTAACCTAAAACCCAAACCCTTTATATTTGAAGAAATAAAACCTAGAGCAATTGACAATATAGCATACTTTTAGAAAACATAATCTAACCATCATAATAAACTAAAACTACAACAAAGATACAACTATACAGAGATAAGGGTATCTAAAAAATACTCCACTACAACTTACTATATAACAAACTTCAAGTAACTTTTCAAAAAGTGCCATTTTCTCTGTCAGTGTCATAATTTCTACTTAATCCATTTGTTTACTGACAATTTCCAAACATTTTCCAAAATAATCAAGAATGTTGGTAAAGTCCAAGATTCAATAATAAATTAATGCATTTGTACTTCAACAGTGCCTCCTATTTTGGGAGTGGTAAGTCCAACATGCACATTGCATTCCCATCCACATTTCAAATCTATTTCATATTTAGAAGGTTGTCCGAGAAAAAAAATAACAGTCAAACCTGCTTTAGCGACTACCTATATAAAAAGACCACCTGTCTACAAGGACCACATTTGTCATTTTCCTTGAATATGGTTTCTCATTTAAACCTGTACTACAGGAACCAGTGCATAAAGACTAACTGCCTACAAAGACCACTTGTTATGTTTCTCTTGAGCGGTCTTTATATACAGGTTTCACTGTAGTGAGGAAGGAAATGTTTTATGAACTTACTGCCTGTGTGCAATTGGTGAATCCAGTCTGAAATCCTTTTCCCAGCTTCCATTCTTGCTTGTGAATATGGCATCGACTTCAAGACCGGTGCAGTTACCCTGAAAGATGGAGACAAGTTGAAAATGTAGGCACTCATTTTAAAGCACTTCTGATGGACATGTGGACATATTTCTCACTATGGTAATGTGATACATGAGAACAGGATATCGCAGTCATCATCATCATCATGAGGGGAAATAAAAAAGAGAAAGTCTTCCTGATATACATTTGAGTTCTTCTTTGAATGACTCTTTAACTAAAATAAAATTGGTAGAAGAAAATAAAAGTCAGAAAGTGTATCCAAGTTGTCCTTTTTCCAGAGTTTTAAAGAGTCTACTTTTAAATTGTTAAATATATAATGTTTTAGTAACATCATTCATTATCATTTCATTAAAAACAGAAGTTAAAGAAGAACAAAAACAGCAATCAAGCAAAGATAAAATAATGGTTTATTAATATATTCAAATTCATGGATGTTTCCTCCAAAAGCCTCTGATAGTGGATGATCTAATTCAGACATAATCAATTATAGCATTTGGTAGATGAAATTAGATGTTGCTATGTCTGGCAATCCTTTAAAGAGGTTCATCTGACTGACAGGATGGATTGACAATAAAATTAAATATGATTAGAACATAATATGGATCATGACATGGGCCAATTTTGTTGTTTTTTCCCCGTAGTCTACAGACGCTTCCATTCTCTCAGTCTATCAAGCATCTGTCTGTGACTTAAATATATTCATCACAACTTGTTTGAAGGTGTCTGCCATAGTTTGTAACAGAGGTTTGTAGGTAAGAGACTCCAAAGAGAAATACATTTTCATTAGTTAGGTAGATACTAATAGCGTTCTAGCGTGGAAATCCTCCGGTAACTTCTCAAGGAATAAAGAGAGAGTAAATTTTGTTCAAGAATAGGAATAAATGTGAATACATTACAAGAATAAGAATAAATATGAATAGTACATTACAAGACAAGAAAAGGAATAAATATGAATACATTACAAGACAAGTAGAGGAATAAATATGAATACATTATAAGACAAGTAGAGGAATAAATATGAATACATTACAAGACAAGTAGAGGAATAAATTTGAATACATTACAAAAATAGGAATAAATATGAATACATTACAATAATATGTATACATTTGAATACATTAGTACACTGGTCTATTGACTAACCTGGAAAGCCTCTCTCATCTGTAGCAGCTTTTCTTCAAACATGTCTAGTGACCAGAAGGTCATCAACCCCTTCTTTGTGTCATTGACCCTTATGGTGACCTCTGACCTCTGGCCATGAAGGTTTGACGCCTGCTCATCATGTCTGCTGAACATCTACAGATAAAGAGCGAATGAAATCTGTATCATCACAAACATGTTCAAGTGAAACTATCGACAGCCTGAATAGACAAATCTGCTATCAAAGTTCTAAATGATTTTTCACAGAATTGTGAGAGTGCCATGTTTATAGAATATTAAATTGCAGGAATATCCTACATATAGATTATGAGATCCATGTCGCATTTCTAACAGCATTTACATATACTGTACTTCCAGAAATAGAAATGATATGGATTGACAAAATCCAAAGACATGCCACTTTCGATAACATACACATTGTTTTGGTAATTTTCTACCGGATCTTTGTCTGATCCATATTTTATGCGTAATTTCCGATCCTGTCTAGTTCAGAGTTTCATGCTCCATGCTCAGCTTGAATGTTACAACAGAATTGAACCTTATGTAAACTCCCTAGTTACATATCTCTTAAATCATCATGATTAATTAATTGAAGATTGGGTAGATACGATAGAAATGGTTTTTATTAAAAAGATCATCGCAGCCAATGGCTGAATTACGATCCATTTCACAAAGATACAATAAAATTGCAATTCAAATTGAAATAACACAAAATATGACATCAATCAAAAATCAAACATGTAGACATTTCATAAAAATTCATTGATCAAATTCAAATTTTTGTTAAAAAGAAAGAGAAAGGGAGAAGTGTAGGAGAGGGAGAGTTGGAATGATGACAAAGAGAGAGAAAGAGTGGAAGAAAGGAAGAGGGAGGAGGAGAGAGAGAAAAGGGGGACGAAAGAGAGAGATGGAAAGAGAGAGAGAGAGAGAGAGAGAGAGAGAGAGAGAGAGAGAGATGAATAGGGTATGTCATTAAGGAAACTCTAAAACATGTGCCATTAATTAAAGTGCTAGATGATTTTTTTAATTGCTTTTATGTTAAAACTGTTAGCATGTTAGCCCTTTTGGAACGGTAGAAGGAATTCTTACTATGTGTCTCTTGAGTTTATTACTGATGTTGTTTGCTTCCTGGAGCCGCATGGACAGCTGGAGCAGATCTCTCCTGCCCTGGAGCCCGGGCTCCATCCTCCCTGCTCCTTTCCTCTGCTTGCGATCCCTCTGGGCCGCCTGGAGCGCCTCCACGCTACCCAGGAGCCGCTCCTTCTCCTTCTCTAGCTCCTGCAGGATCCTGGTGTGGTGGGTGGTGCCCTGCTCCAGAGCCTTCCGAGCCTCCCTCGTCTCCAGCTCCAGGCGTCTCCTGTTGGACTCCAGCTCCTGCTTCAATATCTGGGATGGAAAACGGTAAAATATGATAGCTCTCATTTATTAATAGATGAGGTAAATATGCAGGCATGTATCCAGCACTTGGCAGAGCCATGCTCCCTGTTAACCCTAATGAGGCCGATTTTGAAAAAATTGTTTTAAAAGATGCGCAAGACTCGAAAGAAAAAAGTCAGTGAGCGGTGGGGCGTCATCCTTATGCGTTCCCAAACAATCAGAAAAATCGAACATTGTTATGTTCTGATCTTCGCTTACTAATGAGGCCTGGGGGGGGGGGGGGGCATTATGCCCCCCCCCCTCCCCCGGCCTCATTAGGGTTATGTGAGGATTAAAACAGAACAAACAAACAAAAACAATATTGTCCACTTTACTGACAAAAGATCAATGACTTTGTTGATATTTCTGATTAAACCATCGACAAGTATATTATTTGTATTTTTGACTGTCATACAAAAGCTGACAGACAGCAGAATTACACACCTTGTTTTCTTGCTGCAGTTCTTCAACTCTGTTATCCGTTCTCTGTCTGAGATTCTCTTCTTTCTTATGGCCCGTCATTGACATATTCCTCTGAAGAATACAAGAATATAAAAGGTTATTGTACTTGGGATGAATTCAATGAAATGTTGATTTTTATAAAGCAAATATCAATTTCATTATACCAGGGGGGTGTTTCATAAAGCTGTTCGTAAAGTTACGCATGACTTTACAAACGACTTGTATATGAAGTGCCCAAAGGATGCCCAAAGTTTGTCCAAATGTTTTAACAAAGAGTGACTATATTTCCAATAACCTCAATTAAATTATGGCAAAAAACATACTTTGCATTAAAATTTGTTGTTATAATAAGAATGTTAGTCTACATCTGTACAGTTCAACTTTAGTTGATGCAGTTAATAGTGATTGAGCATCCTATTTGGCTTTTCATATTTAAGTCAGGGCACATCTTATAAAGAGTTGAAATTAATCGCAACTTATTTGCGATTGATATCGATCACAACTTTGTACATGAGTGATAAGAGTCTGCAACTTGTATTTGATTTGGAATTTTTGATCAATCCCAACTCTTTATAAGACGGGACCCTGATATCAATTTCATTCATCTTGATGTTTTTCTAAAATTGGAAAAGTCCAAGGTACGTCCCATATGTTACCAAGTATTATTCACGTGTATCATGGAAATGTGAACATAAATTGACATAAAAAATATCATTTTATTGAAAGTTTTGTCTGGGCCCTGTTTCATAAAACTTGTTACCACTGACAAGTTACAATATCTGTTATAAGCTACTGAAATATTGGCATTTGATTGGCTGGTGCCATAGAAATTTAGCATTTGTTAATGATAATAAGTTTTATGAAACAGGACCCTATTTCCAGCTCTAGTAGGGCTATCAGGTTGATACTGCCATCAGCTATACTCTTAGATGTGGTCAGTGATGTATGGGGGAAATAACTTGGCCTTGCCCAAATGGGTATTTTACCGGGATGAAATCAATTGGATTGTATAACCCTGCAATAGATCATAAGATATTTTATTGAGTTATTGGGATAGCAGAATGTAAAAAAAATTGGAAAAAGTTAAAATCACACAAATGACAAGCAACAACACATATACATACATGCCAACATTTGAAAATCAGAAATCTGTACAAATTATGCTATTTTCAAAAAAAAGAGGAACAATCCTAACTCTCCTATTCAATACTACAGACAAATTTGTACAGGAAGAGGAACACCTGCATTAAAATGATAATTATCTTCTCCCAAAAAGAGGAATGTTCCTCTTTAATCTGAACAGTTGGCATGTATGCATATATGAACATAAAACATATGGCACTAAATGTTCTATTACTTATCCCAATTTCCTTGACTATATGCGGTCAATATAAAGCAGGAATACATAGACTTACCAGTTCATGCTCTAACTCTTTAATCTTCCTTTCATAGTTTCTGCTTTGTGTTTCAAGTTCCTTCTGCGCTGCTTTCTGTACAGGAATATATCAGAAACAAAATTAAAATATGTGAAAGAGAGTAAAAGACCCCCCAAATTATTCAAATTTCAAAAATACATAATTCAATCAGCTGAGAAAAAAAAGGATGAAAGAAAAGTTGGCTGTTTAGTATAGAGACAGTGAGAAAAAGAGACAAGAAGAAAGAAAAACTAGATGGAACTTTGACTGCGCGCAGTCGAAATGATGCCTCCGTCATAGAGCAATTTTACAAACCAAAACAGATGAAATTTTTCAAATTCAAGTTCAATTGTAATCCATTATAAGGTTCTCAGAATATCGTGATTACGAGCAATTTCTCATATACATATATGACCCTTTGATCTTTGACCTCATGACCCTAACATCTACCCAGTTCATTGGCTCTGCAAGATGTCCCGAGTTAAATAGTAATCCATCTGTCAGTTCTAATGAGAATGCGTTCACAAGCTATTTTAACATACATAATGAGCCCATGACCTTTGACCTTTGACCTCATGACCCAAGAATCTACTCAGTTCATTGGCTCTGCAAGACACATACATGATCTAAGTTTGGCAGGAATCCATCAATCTGTTCTAATGATAATGCGATTACAAGCTATTTTTGCATACATAATGAGCTGCATGACCTTTGACCTTGACCTCATGGCCCCAAAATCTAATCAGTTCATCGGCTCTGCAAGTAACATACATGACCTAAGTTTGGCAGGAATCCATCAATCGGTTCTTCAGATAACACGATCACGAGCTGTTTTTGCATACATAATGAGCCCTGTGACCTTGTGACCCCAAAATCTAATCAGTTCATCGGCTCTACATGATACATACATGACCAAAGTTTGGCAGGAATCCATTAATCGGTTCTTCAGATAACGCGATCACGAGCTGTTTTTAAATACATAATGAGCCCTGTGACCTTTGACCTTTGACCTCATGACCCCAAAATCTAATCAGTTCATCGGCTCTGCAAGTAACATACATGACCAAAGTTTGGCAGGAATCCATCAATCGGTTCTTCAGATAACGCGATCACGAGAACGGGACGTACGGACGGACAACCCGAAAACATAATGCCTCCGACTACTTCGTAACGGAGGCATAAAAATAGATAGGGCATTGTATCAAGAGAGAGAGAACAAAATGGAAAGCATGAGCAGAAGAATATAGGATGGTGCAAAAAGGTCAAAGATACATATATGTCGTGTATCAGTAAGTTGCCCAGTGAACATTTGAGCGCAGTCCAACTTTAACTTTGACTACTTGGGGTCACGAAACATGTTATTTCACTTGTTACCATGCAAAAATAACACTTTAATGGTAAACATGGTAAACATGGTAAACATGAGCAAAAGAATATTGGAAGGTGCAAAAAGGTCAAAGGTACATACATGTCGTGTATTAGTAAGTTGACAAGTGAACATTTGAGCGCAGTCCAACTTTAACTTTGACTACTTGAGGTCACGAAACATGTTATTTCACTTGTTACCATGCACAAAATGACACTTTAATAATGATTTTCTCATTTGTTTGTAGTGGAATAATTGAAAGACCTACCCTTGCTTCTTCGATGCCCTTCAACATTTCTTTCTGTGTCTCAAGTCTTGCTTCTTCCTTCTCTGACTGTAGCCTGAGAAACAAAAAAATAAAAATCAGGTGATGCATTGCAACCCAATCAAATATATACTTGAAGAGCGTAATTCCAAAAGGAGCTAAATCCACTTGTGGTAAAAATTGAGTTATTGATATCATAACATTGTTTATTAAGTACCCATCTTTCAACAAAATCATTTACCTTGATTTTGGGAGCAATTATGAAAAATGCACCTACTTATATCACTTTTCCAGAGACGCCTGTACAAAATCTGGTAAACAATCTCTTTTTTCTCAGAAGTTACAAAAATGGATTTAAACTCTTCATTTCAGATGCTAAGCCACTCAATCATTAGCCTATAATCTAGGCGGAGTGCCGAGCTTTTTTCTTTGCTGCTAGACTAACCTTAAGCAGAACGTCTGATACGGCGAGACTACGAACCGTGAGCCGCGCACCGCCTATAATCACTGGTCTAGCTGAGAGGTTTTTTTCGTACGAAAAACTGCCACGGATTCATGGTCGATAATAAAAAAACAACGACTAAAGCTAGACCAGTGATTATAGGCGGTGAGCCGCTTCGCGACTCACGGTTCGTAGTCTCGCCGTATCAGACGTTCTGCTTAGGGTTAGTCTAGCAGCAAAGAAAAAAGCTTGGCACTCCGCCTAGATTATAGGCCACTCAATCATCAACACACACCACTCAATTTAATGTCTTTCAGGACACACAAACCTGTGACATAACCCAGGACCTTGGTTCATTTTTTTTCTTCATTTCGATAACTAAACCTTTACATTAACTGAAAATGCTTTTGAGTAAAATTACCAATTATTATAAAGTTATCAGTCACTGACCTCTGTCCTGGGTTATCTCAGTTCATTCTTTATTTGAATCTTGAATATTTTTACGATAAAGATGAATTAATTATTAAAAAACCGGTGTACCTTTTAAAATTCCAAATTTCATTTACTTACTAAACCAAATCCAGATTGTATTGAGGCCGATCGAATGCAACATACAATGTTTGCATTACGTGAAAGTTTAAATAGATTGTTGTCACCAAATTTGTTGTAACCTTTACAAGAACCAAACCTTTCCATTAACTGGAAGTGGTTTTGAGAAAAAAATTCCAAATACTATGAAATTAATCGATCACTGTCCACTCTTCATGTTCTTTTATCAATTTTCTCTCCAGACAGGGACAAAATATTTAAACAATTTGGGGGGCTACTTTTCAAGCTTGCTTGCATGAAAATAAGACTCTTTAATTTTGTTTTGCATTGAACTCTATGCACATTTCAGGGGCTCTTTTTTGAGTTTTGGGGGCTTATTCGCCCCAGCCCCTGTGTATTTTTTTCCCTGTCTCCAGAAGTAGAAATGTATCTCACCTTGATCCTTGTGCATTTGCCAGCTCATTCCTGGCAAACTCAAAGCCGACCTTGACCTTTGACCTCTGACCTGTGTGACGAACCTCCTTAGGGTCATTGTACCGGAAATAATAGTTGCCAACTACGACCCGATCTCCCTGAAGGATAGTCAGCCAACAAGAGAGACAAAGAGAGAGAGAGAGAGAGAGAGAGAGAGAGGAGAAATTTGATTAGAATATTAAGATAGCACTGATACCTGAATTTATAAAATATTTTAAATCTATATAGATTTCATTTATTTACTATTACAAGCAAAATCATTATGTGCCTTTTCCCTCCCCTTCCTCTGAAATCATTGCTTCCATATCGGCTAACATTGTATAAATATACATGTATTTAATTTAATCTAATTTTATTTATTTCTCTAACTCTTAACAAAAACATCAAAAATATATACATACGGGTGGATATAATAATACATAAAAGGGAAGTGGGGAATCACAAAAGCCAAAATGGCTAGTTAAGAATGATTCCCCTGTAAATAGAAAACAAAATTTAAGCCACATAATTATTTTCAGTTAGCTCCTGTAGATTCTGTGTAGAGGTTAATAAGAACTTACATGATGAAGTCTTCTTCCCCTGTGTATCCTATCTCCGTTTACAAATGTCTCTGCATCATTGACAGGCCTGACGGTCGCATAGGAACCATTGTTGATAATCAAGCTATATAAATATCAAATCACAACACAGAATGGTAAGTATTGAATAAACGCACAAATAATGAACCAAGAATATTGTATGAGATATAAAAACTAAGGTTATGATTCAAATAAATAGTACATACATTTAGTTATTACAATTTCATCTTCTTCTACATGCTACTATCAAATTGCCATAATAATCATACCGTTACTCATATTAAGCTTCAAGATTTTACACCAAAATTTGACAGGAACTAACAGGAGATCCCTGAAATTCCCTTTTCTATTAATTGTTTTATCTCAGGAATTGATTCCTTAAAATGCTACGTACAGCGCCGTAATGGCAGCACAGCTAAAGCCGGGGTAATAATCTCCAAGTTTAGAAGCGCTTTATAGAGACTGAATGGTAATATAAAAGCTGAGTATTATTATTATCTCACCAATGATCCTCTTCAACGAGGGCGCTGTTGAGATGGATGCCGTTGGGGGCGCTCTGGTTGGTGCGTCCAATATGAGTCTCGCCGTCTTTTAGGACGTAGAGAAGAACCTCTGAAAGCTGAGGATCCTCGTTAAGGTTGACAAGGTTGGGTAAGGTGTTATCCACCTGGAAAGCTGATTCCAACTTCTGATTTCAAAGAGAATAATAATTATAATTATAATAGCTCACATTTATAATAAGCCTAATACTTTGTTTTCAGGCGCAGTACATATTGTTACCCCAGGTCATCGATTAATAATAATAAATAATAAAAGCTCACATTTATAATGCGCCTAATACTTTGTTTTTAGACGCAGTACATATTATTACCCCGGTCATCGGATACAGGCTTACTCGCACACAATTTATGCACATTCTCCACTCCCTGGGGAGCATTACAATCAGTCAACATTTTACAAGCGCCCCTTGCTCATCCAACCACATTCATTTTTGCAACCTACCGGGTACCCATTTAACACCTGGGTGGAGAGTGGCAAATGTAGATAACGTCTTGCCAAAGGAGAATAAGGGTGTATATTCATGAAAGGCCCTGCACCACTTTTGCACAACAATCAAATAGTTAACAAATTTATGTCATGAATTGGCATATAGCCTTGAAATAAAAAAAAAAGGCTCTTGCAGTGCACTGTGCATGGCTGAGATGAGAATATAACAACATATATATAACAGGGTCATGTTGACCTGCTGATTAGTCAATTCAAACAATGGGTTCATGAAAGTCTATGAACAGCCAATTCTCAGTCACATTACTCAGAAAGGATTTCTGACACAATAAAGTGTATTTTCATTATATTGCTGTATTAAAAAAGTTTCTTATTCTATGCCTGCAAAATACTACATCATGCAATTACGTCCTGTAGGGGTCTATGCAAACCCAACTTCAGTGATAGGATCGTATTTGATTCAGCATGTACGTTAATTGTGCCATAGTACATGTACATTATAATAATAATAATAATACAATATTTATAAAGCGCATAATAAACATAAGTTTCTCTGTGCGCTGTACAAGCATAATGACGAGAAACATAATCACATAAAAGGAATAAAAACAGAGAAATATACAAATCTTATAACTACTAAAATGACTAACTTAACATAGTAAATAACATAATAAAGAATTACCCCACAGGTTTACAAAATAGACCATAACAGCTAAATTCACATGTACATGTCTTTACACTTTCATATTCATGAGCATTCTATCTCACCACTTTCTGCTGTGATTCTATCGTTTTCCTCTTTGTCTCTTCTTCTCTCACTCTCTCCTTCCATGCCTCCTCCATTTCTGTCATCCTCCTATGTGAATCTGTCAGTCTCTCCTTCAGTCCTTCCAGTTCTTCGTTCTTCTTTCGCTCCTCATCGCTCTGCTTCCTTCCCCTTGTCGTGTAGCCCATGGATTTGAGTTTCTCAATCTCGGTCCTCAACTCTGAAGGCAACAGAAGAATGATAAACAAATAGGTGTACATATTCTTGTTCATTATCCAAATTACGATACACATCACACAATACGTCCACTGTTGTAACAGAAAAGCAATAGCCTTATAATCATCATTATTATCAAAGTCAGCATTTACCCTCTTACAAGGGGTAACTGACTTTTGCACCATGAAGACCCCTTCCTACCCCCCCCCCCCCTTCTCCTTCTTCATGTTCTCAACAATTAAGATTCATCAGATCATGAAGAAGAAAAAAAATCAAAATAGCTGGCACATGTATATCAAAACATTCAATAATGTTGATATACATGCGGCAATCTCCTTTTTTGCTACCAAGATTAAAATCTAGCTTTAAACCACCTTTTCTTTTCTATTCTTTGAATTCTTACAGGTCACAAATCACTAGTCCCAATTCTGATTCAGACTCCACACATTTCTTGAATTCTTACCTCTGATAAGCCTTGCATTAGGGTCCTCGTTGACCTTGGCGACGTTGATGATGGAGCGAGCCTGCTTGGCATATCTGAGCGTGCTTAGTGTCTCTTCGCTCTGTGTGCTGGCGGGGCTGACCGTGGCTATCATGGCCGTCTTGGAGTTACCTCCCAAACTCTCTCGTAACAACCTGTGAGAAGAGAAGGCACAGAGGTGGTGGAACATTTTCGTTTCAATTTTGCTTAAAGGGATCCGGTAACTTTGTCTCAGATTCTGAAACAAAATTCTGGATTTAGCTCATGTTGCAATGATAATTATAAACCTTTAGGTCAGTCAGGAACCCCATGACTTTTACAAGCCGATCGCCTGTCTGATTATTAAGATATTTATGATTGGAATTACAAATTTTGAAAACCGTTTGCCAAACGGTTTTCATAAAACTACAGTCTATTGGGGGAAAACGAGTATGGTAAAAACCGGTCACTCAAAGATTTTTACTTTTTCGAAGCAGTTCTTGATCATTTTGAAGCTCAATTTTTTTAGGGCTTCAATATAACACCATATCACAGACACTGATAACCTGTAGGGCCGTGTATCTCAGATTTAACATTGTTAAACGATCCCTTTAATAGTCAGTAATGTCAAGATGAGAAATGGTATCGTTAATCCCTCAGGGAGCATCGCCATCTCCAATTCAAATGGTAACTCGTGAAATTTGTTACTATATCCCATTAACATTTATCATTAAACCCAGTGCACATTACACCATCTGACTACAATCTGATTTGGCAAGAATTTGAGAACATCAAACATGGAAAACCTTAATGACAGAGGTTCTGAAAAGTCATATCATTAATAAAATCTAATTTCGAGTGATTACATGCTTTTATGGAGGGGGAGAGCTAAATTGGCTCAGAATCATGGTGACGCCATACCAGTAGTGTGATTGTCTATTATTTGAAGCCAATTCGGCTTTCATTCTGACTAGAAGAGTTAAATGCTCTATAATTCTAGGTGTTAATATTCTGATCATTATTTAGAACCTAAATCAGGAGGATAGTGGTTGTTTAGATATCCACATCCAATATAACCTCCCTTTCTACGAAACTCGGATCCCAGGAGGATCGTGTAGTGTGGGCCAGGCTCTATGAACATTCTTATTAAACCTAAAAGGTTTGGGAGGGGGGGGTGCCCTATCTGCCCAATATTACCCCCTTCCTTTCAAGCTAAATGAGACAATACAACAGGGGTGATAGTGAGCACTAAAAAAAATCCTCAACCCCCCCCCCCCCCTCCCCTTGAGTAAAAAGAAGAAAAAAAAAGGATTGGGGGAACAAAATAACAACATTCTCCCTCTTTTGAGTAAGAAATTTGGGGAAATATAGGGGAAAAATAGGGGGGAAAAATCAGTAAATTATGGAAAAATAGGGATAAAATTGGGAAGAGAAAAAAAATTGGGGAAAAAAAATTGTGGGAAAAAATAAAATAATCAGAAAAAACGGTTTAAATCGGGTAATTATTAGGCCTGATACAAACAAACTTACCATGTGAGTACACTATCTCTGTAGGGAATGAAGACCTTCTTCTTGGGGTTGAGGGACTTGTCCGAGAGTCCTGAAATGACCTTTCCTAAGGTCATCAGGGAGCGGTTGATGTTAGCCCCTTCCTGGAGAGAAAAAAGAAAAGAAATAAACAAGTAGACAAAGATCAAGATACAACCTCAATGCAGGGATGCCAGTTAAAATTTATCTGAGGGCCTGAAAATCACCTAAAATATTCTATTTTGTACACAAAAAAGCCTAAACTATGCTCTTAAAATAACTTGCCAGGGCCTGAATTCAGGCTATTGCCTGAAAACTGACATCCCTGTCAATGGCAGAGCACAGTAATATGCTTTTAGTGGCTTGCCCAATGATTATATGCCCTCGAGATGAAATTCTTTGAAGCAAATGATGGGAGATAACATTATAACAACATTCAATTAAAACTGGTTTATTATGAAATCAATTAGTACTGGATTATTATCAACTGCAAGAAAATTTGTTCACTCTTAAACCAGATACATCTGCCGCACAACACTAGAAATTGCTAACAACTATTGCAAGAAACTTTGCGAGTTCCAAAGATTTAAGAATGTCAAGAGTTGTGATGAAATCATTTCATGACATTAAAGTTTTGCAAATCCTGATCTCTTGACAAAAATTAACTAATTTTTTTCTTATTGCCACAAAATCCCCAACAGCTAGGAAAAAGAAAACAGGTAGAAAACAATACATTATATCCGCATATTAAAAAGATAAAAAGTCACAATGAATGCTATCAATACTAATTTCAATAATAATAAGCAGTTTAGAAAAGCAACAAAATAGTGCACTAGTCAAGTTAAAATATAATGGGTGTAATACCTTCAAACGGTCGCCTGTTGTGTTGGTTGCCGCACAGCGTTCACTTCCTGCCAGGTCAATGATATTGATCTTACTGGTCACACTGTGGATATGCTCCTCACCGTCAAATACCTCTTTCTACAGTTTACAATAATTATGATAAGAAACATGCAGAGAATGATGAAAAAGATGTTACTGTTCTTCCACTGCAGTCCCATTAGGTGCATGCTGACCATTTAAGAAACAGCTATCATAGTAGGCACAACACAGAGTCACAGATATTAAGTTCTTTCCCCTAATTTGTTTTATTTATTTAACTATTATTATTTATTTTTTGAGGGGGGGGGGGGGGGTCTTACTTGATACAACCAATATTCCAGTGGATAAATTTCACAATCTAAACGTATACCCTATGTCACTTTGTAATTCATTTCAAGTAAAATTGAAAACATTGTATACTCCATGTCTCAATCTGTATATATGGACAAAAATCAAAACAATATGATTTGATCTCTATCTCCCTCTTTCCTTGATTAATTGGTTGAAAAGGTTTTATTATGATTGCACCTCACAGCCAAATGGCTGAATTATGTACAATTTACATTGGCAATAATACATACAAATGTGGTTAGAAAAACGGATCAACTTTGATAAAAACAAGATGCTACTTGCACAAAGTATAACAATTGTGAACGATTAATTCACAAGTTTAATGGTCCAATTAATCATACACATAAATATTGAATAACCATAGCAATCAGTGATAAATAAACAAACATATTCACCTTTGTTTTGGTCATCATGATGACAAAGACTGAATGTGAACGGCTAGATTTATCATTCATGCCCGTAGCAGCGGTGGCCCGTTGCTTATTGCCTCGCTCAATATACGAGTGAATATCTGAGTAGGAGTTGGCGTTAAATCTATACAACAGGATCACAAAAAACAGTTTGTATAAAAGTAGAGAATTGGAGAGTTTGAGGAACAAGACAACCATCTGATATGAACATTTCAACTTGTAAAATCTTAGTGACCAAGGATCTGAATAGTCATATGATTAGTAATATCAAATATCAAGCTACCTTGGGGAAGAAAAGGATAATCGGCTCAGTATCAGAACCATGAGTGTGATTTTCTAAGGTTTCAAGCTGATTCAGCTTTTATTTTGAGTAGAAGAGTTAGTATTCAACTATTCATATCATTATTTAGAACCTTATCACAAAGATGACAATTTATAAAGATTTCCTTACTACATGTACCTAATAAAATTGCAATTTCTTCGAAAATTGAATCGCAGGACTATCATATATTGTGCAGTGGGCTTCAAATAAAATTTGAGTGCAATGCTGTAAATATATAAAGTATAAGATTATAGAATAAATTAGAATTTAGTCACTCCTGATAACCCATACAACTATCTCAGATTGGACAACAGAACTACGAAAATCGGGCAAAGATGGATTTACATTCTTCTCAAATTTACTAAACAATGTATTAAAACAGAGTAATATATGACACCAACACAAAGAAAATAAAACTTACGTAGACAGTCCTTCCACATATGGTCCCTGGGTTGGATGTTCTCGCACTTTGAGCTGTACAACAAAAAAAGGGAAATGAAAAAAAGTCCAATGTGCAGGCAAACAAATTACTCAGAATTGTAGCTGTATACTTGTGATAGTGTCATTATTGAAGAGGCAAACATTTACTGATACTTGGTTAAGATAAATTTCAAACAGATTTGTAAGATATCATGATAACTTTTCAAAGAGAGGTATGCATACACAAAAAATATTCAAATGATAAATCAGTAATGTTCATGCTCAGTAGGTATTTTATCTGCCCCCCCCCCCCATGTCTGTCTCTCTGACTCTCTCTCTCTCTTTCTGTGTACATGTCTCTCTCCCTCTGCCTCTGTCTGTATGTCTTTCTGCATGTATGACTCTCTCTCTTTCTGTGTATCTGTCTCTGTTTCTCTCCCTCTGTCTGTCTGTCTGTCTGCATGTATGTATGTCTCTCTCTCTCTCTCTCTCTGTATGTATTCCTGCAACCCTATCAAATCTCTCCAATCTTCATGCAAAGTGAGCAAATCAACAGGGTAGCCCCATCAGTAGTTAAGATACTGTTATACTTGGGGGCCCTGTAATCTTCATGCAAAGTGAGCAAATCTTTTTATTCTCAAGGCGACGGTATACTCACGGTGATCTTCTTCGGTGCAGACTTGTCCCACTTCTCCGTCTTCTCCACGACAAGTTAATTAGCTTGCGAAAACGTTTACATTTTTCTGCCGAACGTCTGAACAGCACTAGTATTTTATCTGCCCCTCCCCCCCCCCCCCTCTCTCTCTTTCTGTGTATATATCTCTCTGCCTTTGTCTGTAGGTCTTTCTGGATATATGTCTCTCTCTCTCTCTTTCTCTCTCTTCCTCTCTCTCTCTCTCTCTCTCTCTCTCTCTCTCTTTCTGTTTGTACTTTATCACATTTCTCCTTACAATCTTCATGCAAAGTGAGCAAATCTTTTTTGTCTCAAGGCGACAGTACTCACAGTGATCTTCTTCGGTGCGGACTTGTCCCACTTCTCCGTCTTCTCCACGCCGGGGGCAAGGAGGTCGTGGATCTTCTCGTTGTAGATCTCAAAGAAGCTCACCTCCACCTTGAAGGAGACCTTGGTCTCCTGGGGATCCTCCACCCTCCGGTAGAGATCCTTGCAGAACCTGGGGATGATGCCCCTCTCATCGCTGGAGCCCATGATACTGAGGTAGCAAAACATGTAGATCATTGTGATAAAGCAGTCATAATGATGGGTATACTATAGTCAGGATGTTTGGGGGGGGGGGGGGCGGGGATCACTATTTGTTTGATTCAAATTATTCAAATTGATGTATTCAATTTGTTTAAAAAACATTTTAAAATTATATTCACATTCGTGAAAAGGTGAAATATAAAATGCTGACCTTAAAGGTAATACAAAGTTTTGGTATGGGGTCATGGATTTGGTTCAAATGAACATATGGGAAGCATATGCGATCCTACAATATTCAGTGACTGTTGTCGCGGTTGAAATCGAGACCAAAGTTATGAAATTTTAAATATTTATCTCTTTATGTCAAGATATTAATTAAGCTATAAAACAATATTTCTTGACTAAAATCGACCGATTAGCTATTCCCATCTGGACATTATATATCACAACTACATATTCTGAGATTTTCATGGTCGCAGCTACCAGTTTACGGCTAAAGTCGCTATTTGAAATTTATCAAAATTTACCGGGAGCACCGGTAAATCTTTATATTCAATTTCTCTCGAAAGCAGAAATGTTTTAGGGGCTAAATTTTCTAGTGCTTATAATACATCCACAGGGGCATCCAAATATATCAAATCGTAAAGAATCACTATCCACCCAATTTTCAAAATTTCCCTAAACTTTGTATCACCTTTAAGAATTATGTTTCTTCTGTGCTACAATTGAAAGGGCACTTTTTTGGCAATTGCATGTTAGAATTTCATAAAACTTTGACAAATGTAATAACTGCACCAACAGGTTCAGTATATTGCATAAATGGTCAATTTTAAAACTTTGCTAGGAGAGCAAGCATTGGTTCAACCAAAATAGCCTTTTCCACAAACAGAGCAGAAATGTTGAACTACTAAGGAAACTGATCGTATGACATATTGTCTGGTACAAATCTGTCAATTCTGATGAATCTGGATCCAACACTTTATCCGACTCACGTGTATGACTTCCCTGACCCTGTCTGGCCGTAAGCAAACAGACAGGTATTATATCCCTCAAAGGCACTGCGCAGGAGTGGTTGACCAACGGCTCTGTAGACGGCCTCTTGACCACAGAAGTCTGAATTGGTCTTGTCCACTGACCAGAAGCAATGGTCGTAGCAGAAATGGCTGGGCTGACCATACCGAGACGATATCTGGACCTCGTTACCGTCCATGCCTATGACACACTTTACGTCGCTGTCGGCTTTCTCCCTATTGAGGTAGCAATGTGAGAAAGAAAGGGGAAACAATACTAATCAATACGAGTCAAACAACTACATACACTTTTTTCTGTTTATGACAGGTCTTTGGGAAGTTGCTGTAGTATAATGTGAAACTTTTTGGTGACGATTTCAAGTTTATCCGTTTTTTTTTGTTTTGTTTTGTTTCCTACCAGAGCTATCTTAAAGCATTCTAGAGTGAAATCACCCACTGCTCCAGTGCATGATTTACACGTGTCAAAACACTTTCGTGCAATAACAAACTAATATCAAATAAATAGTCCTCTGGATTTTAATCTTCCATTAAATTCCTAAATCATTTTCCAAGCAGATGAGGAAAACTATCCCAAATTAACAAAGTGATTAATATTGTAACAGAGTAAGTAGTGATATTATAAACACTGACATAGAGAGAACTTATGATGGCATACACAGGGTGGTGCCTGACAATACATGTAACAAGGAACAGGTAATGCAGATAACAAGTCAATTCTCTGAATAGACTATGGATGGGACCACACAATTGTGAGGAAAAGTTTCAATTGATATATAAACACAAATAGAGTGAGGGAGAAGTACTAGTAGTGAAGAGAGTGGAAAGCAGGCCTGCTAGAGAGAGGTAGATTAACTAAATGTCAAACAATATGATATTTTGGGTGTTGAAGTATAAGGCTAAAGATAGAGAGGGATTGAGAGAGAATTAAACAGGGCTTTGGTGCATATGATGGACGTGCCATTGGCAGAACACCTGAGATTAAGATTTTGAATCTGTTATTGAAGGGTCAAACTCTAATCCTAACTGTCACACTGAATCCGGCATATTAAAGACGAAGTTGAGTTCTGGTCATGCGATTGCATTGTGAAAGAAACGGTGTGGAATCGACCAGAAAAGGTTGATCATCTAGCATACAAGAATTTGTGTGTATTGCAAGGTTCTGGAATCATCAAAATGACAAGAAATTTGGCCAAGTCTTGGTAAAGTTACAAACACTGTACACAGAATGATGTATATGGGACTACACGAACACGTGGTGTAAAAATCCTACACTGGATTTTTACGATGTTACATGCCATATTTAGAATATGAAGGCATTTGAAGAGCCATGATTTTCAGGGAACATGTCTTATCTGATGTTCTTCCACACTTGCCTTAATAAGAATGTTAACGCTCGCAAATTATTTTTCACCTCTTCCCAGAACTCAACCTTCTCTTTAAAGGGTCAAACTCGAACCCTGACTGTCACACTGAATCCGGCATATTAACCTAGAATTTCCAACAATATGATCATTGAGGTGTTCTAACCTGTCATTGAAGGGTCGAACCCTGACCCCAACAGTGACACTGAATCCATCCCCACTAGTGCTGACATCACTGTCGTCGGACCTGGAGCTTGCATTGTTTGAAGCACGTCTGAACGTGCTTGGGGTCCCTATCTCCACCTTGCTGTAGCATTCCGGTGTGTTTGGAGCTGTGTCAATTGATCTTGGAGGTCTGAAAATAAAAGCATATGAAAGGTTAAATCATATATATACATGTATAGAGCTATTCTTAATTTTTCTGGTCAACTGAATGCAGTCAAACCTACTTAAGTAACCATCTGAATCCGGTACAATACCTATACAAGGGTAATTGTTTAATAATATGATATTTGAGGTATTTAAAAATTTCTAATCTGTCTCTGAAGGATCACATCTGGTCTGCCCAAATGATGACACTGAATCAGGTATATTAACCTAGAATTCCAACAATATGATATATGAGTAATTTATGATTTCCAAGCTGTCATTGAATGATCAAACCCTGACCTTAATTGATCTTCTGTCTATAAAGACCAAATTATTTATTTCCCTTGAGTTCATGATTCTCATTAAAATATGCGTTAAGGAAAAATGTCTTTAAATGCCATTTGTGTGTCTTCCTAAGTTGGGCGATATTTCCATCCACGTTTCACTGAATCAAGTTTGTATTCAATAACATGATGTAAGGGCCTACAAGGGAAAAAAATACACAGGGGCTCGAGATGCCAAAAAGAGCCCCAAAAAATTGCTTAGAGTTCAATGCAAAACAAATTACATGTAAATAGTGTTATTCATTTTCATGCAAGCAAGCTTGAAATATTTCCATCCACGTTTCACTGAATCAAGTTTGTATTCAATAACATGATGTAAGGGCCTACAAGGGATTTTCATGCAAGCAAGCTTGAAAAGTAGCCCCCCCCCCCCCCCATTTTTTAAATATTTTTTCGCCTGAGGCCTACTGTACAGGAGTCCTCAATTTCGCTGTTGATGTATTCAATATTCTGGCCTTTAGAGAAATAAAAACTTGATTTGAATGACTATTTCTATATATCCCATCCATAACTTTTAGGGGTGATGGCCGACTACACTGTACCTTGTAGGAGTTTTGAATTGATGATGGAATGGACTGGAGCTGACATGATGCTGGTGTGAGGGACGTCGACCGTTGACCGAAGGGCTTGCACCAGCCTGGTTAGATGGTCTTCTGTTCTCTTTAGTCCTGGTTGGGGTTGTCCACTGTGAAACTTGTCTTTTAGGGGTTGGCAGGTTTTCACTGGATTGGCGCTCGGTCAGTACTCTCTTTGTTGACCGCCCTGGTCCGAACATGATGAACCGACTGTAGTGCGATTGATCCTGCAATACACAAATTAAAGCGGACAAGATCTATTTAAAAAATCTAAGGATAAAAAAAAACATGTACAAAATGTACATTTTCATGGGCATGAAACGGATCATATGAACTGAGATTTGCGTCAAACCCTCTTTTTGCTATGATTTTTTTACTTGAGTATTTAACTTAGTCTTAGTATTTCATTTAAGTTTAAGCTTCACTTAACTATTTTTAAAGTTTGAACAATTTTCATTTTCGTTGTATTTAAGGTACAAACTGGAAATTTATTCTGAGATGTATGTTCGTTGATTTTTCTATTTCATGTGTTAGCAATGCCGTGTGTGCGTCAGTTATGTGCGTCACCTGTTTAAAGCAGGACGTGTCAAAATCATCGTGGTGTGACGTAATATTACGTATTGTATTGACTTTGCCACTGAACTTAAATTGTGCTAAGTTGTGCTTAACTTAAGTAAAGTAGACTAGTTCCTCTCGCACTTAAATTTGAAGCCACTCGAGCGGATCAGCTAATGAGAGCGTGTAAACTCATTGTACAGCGCTCAATGCTCAGTTCTTTGTGACTCGTTTATGCGGACGATCCTCATTCTCGGACCAGTGTCCTAACTCCTAGATCTAGAGTAAAGGAAGGGGTAATAGACCGTTAACAGTTTTCGGCCGGTCCGTTGGATGCATGTAAAATCCCTTTAAAATACATCGCATAGATCTAATAGCATATCACATATCCCGCACATACCATAACATGCCAGAGTCACTGAAGAACCACATTTGCAATGGAAAATATATCCTTAAATATCACATTTGACTGCGATGTTATCGGCGGTCCCGCTACCCGAATCTGAAAGATTGAGTAGACCTATCTTACGCATGTCTGTAAGTAAGGAATATGGGTACCATTAAATGAGCTTTATTTCAAGCATTTTTCAGATTTAGAGCCTGATTTTGTGGCTAGTGTGAGTCGCAAGCTCAAAAGTATCTCATTGCATGGATTAAATCAATGCAGCCGGACACCGCAGGACTCTGTCTAATTCAGAATCAGAATCCAATTTTTGATCACCGCAGAGATAGTTTTTGGCATAGCGAGTCCGGTGTAGGATACCTGTGCTAGTGCTATAGATCAGCGGGGAAACGCACGGCGCATGCATGTGCTTCCTTAATTTTGACTTTGACTGTACATCGACCGAAAACTGTCTCGCTAGGCCTAACTTAGGCCGATAACTGTCTCCGAAACAGTGAAAATTGAAGGCGCAGGCAAATGAAAGCCAACTAAGATTCGGTGATATCAATCATATTTCAATTTGCATATCATCACTAACTGTGACTAAGTTCTTAAGCCTGTTCTGTTAGACAGTTATTGTCATTGGCAAGATAAGAACGTGGAAATAAGATCGAAATAGACTAGCCTACACGCGTATAAGTTCATGGGACTGAGCTGACAATTATTTGCATTTCACATTTCATTTGGCGCATTTTTAGTTTGGGTTCAATGAACAAATTATTATTATTCTTGATAGATACCAACACAATACACAGATATTTACCTACACCAAGCTTGGTTTGAAGATTATACTCAGTAATCGTCGGAATTTTCGCACCAATTACCACATCACAGGAAACACAATAATAACTTTTCGAAACGCGATCAAAAATAGAAACAGCTGATTGGTCAACAAAATTTTGTTTCTCGAGCACGCCATCTACGTCATACCAGTGCACATTCAATGAGACAGCATCAATCATGGCAGCTCCACTTCTTGTTGAACCACCAACTGGTGGATTTGTCTTCGAAAATGTCAAAAGGTAAGCTCATTTTTCAAGATTATTCGAAATATTTAGTTTTATATACCTTTTAGAAATAATTATAATAATGTTATAACTATGTTCTATTCCAGATTTTGAAGATATCTACGATTGTTTCCATGTATGTTGATTCTATGTAATTAAATAGTTCAGTCCCACAAATTGATGTGTGTGTGTGTGTGTATAATTTTTATGTAAAAGTTTTCTCTCTCTTTTTCTTCTTCCATTGAGTACAGTCCTCTTTGTACAGTATAGCCGTACGTGTTGTTTCTTCTTCTTCTTTTTCTTCTTCTTCTTCTTCCTTTTCTTTTTCGTCTTCTCTTTTCTTCTTCGTCTTCTCTCTTCTTTCTTTCTTCGTCTTCTCTCTTCTTTCTTCTTCTTTTTCTTCCTTCTTCAGTAGGGGCGCTGGTCAAGAATGAAGATTGTCTGCATAAACGAGGATATCCTCTTAAAGCTTATCTGTACTAGTTTACAGGAGGGCTTAGACCGCCCTGCAAGGTCACTGGACAGGTGGTTATCTCATCAACTCAGCTCTCAGTTAACATAAGAAAAAGAGGATCATGGGAGACCAATGGTAGGCACATTCATGGGACACTAGAGGGCGCTTCGCGCTCGTACGAAAATCTGAATGGCCTTGCTGCGGTGGGTCGGCAATAATCAGCCCAAAACTTGGATATGGGAGAGTGGAAGGATATATCTTTTTTTATAATGTTATCTGGTCTTACCCTTAACCATCCTATGTTTAATCTATACAAATAACATGCGAGTACGATAAGAGAAACATCGGGCCCATTACTGATGCAACTTTTGAAATATTAGCCTAGAAATGACCACCAAACGGAAAAAAATGACATTTTTTCCCGACAAATCTTCATAAAATCTGAGTTATAAACAAGTCACATCTAGGTACACTAATACAAATACGATTTTCTGAAAATTAAGGTATGATTTATTAAGTTTCTTTCAAGTATATTTCTGCGCATTGCAGCGCCAATATTCTACACTGCTTCAAAATCACCCTTGAATTTTTTTTTTGCAACGAATTTGTTACGAGGTCCGCGAGTGTTCCCCGTTCCTTGCGTGTTGAAAGTTTGGTAATACATAGTTTCCATTGACTCGCGCACGAAAAAATGGTCGAAAACAAAATGTCAAATGAAGAAATAAACAAGCTTTTGTATAGTTATAAGAGTTCTACTGAGGTTTCTTTGTCGATTTAATTTATTATATAGTCTCAATTAGAATTCAGAATTATCTCACTGAAAAGTTAAGAAACCGACGATGTTCTCGATCGTAGTTATTTTCATTTTGCCAGCAGCCGATCTAGCGTTGTTTGGGCAAAAAGCTAGGCCGCTGCCTCCCCACCGCGAACCTTTCCGAGTCCCGCTAAAATGGCGCTCTGCGGAGCTCCGCGGCTGCGTTGGTATCGCTGCAAACTCTCAGCCGGCTAGCTCCCCACGACGGACCATTCGCGGTATGGCGAGAGTGTGTGTGCGAGGTATGATTTTGGATTCGAGAACGCACGTAATGCAACCGTGCGCGTCATTTTCAGCTGTCGAATGTATACGACCAATTTTACATGTACGATTTTTAGTACAGATACTTGGTCAGTTTTCTTCTTATATCTTTGGTTTTACAACATTTAAAAATATAATTTCTTCAAATTTGCTCCTGACTCGGTTCAGACTAATTGTATGATGTGTTTTCAAGTCAGTTTTTTGAATATATTTTTGTGCATGAATTTGCCTACCAATGGTCACCGATTAGGCATTGTATGATATATAGAGGGCGCAAGTAGTTTCAAGTAGTGCAGTGGGCCTTTAAACGCTGACAAATTGCGTCCTAAAAAATAAGGATCATCTGCATTTCGGCGGACATTTTTTTTTATCGGCGCTCTACGGGTTTTGGGTTTCCTAACCACGCGCTGGCTATGCGAAAAACAGATTCCGCTGTCTACTTTTATGAGTTGTCCGCCTTCCCGAGGTTTTCCTGAGGCTCGTAACGTGAAAGTCTCTGAACAAAGTCAATGTAGAAGTCTAAAATGCATCAAGAAAATCATTGTAAAATCTGTTTTTCATATCACCAACACACGGATCGTAAATATGAAAAGTCTGCGAAAATGCGGAGGATCCTTAAGTTTGCAGACACGTCTGACCGTGTTTACGAAGACGATCCTCGTTAATGAGGACAATCCTTATTCTCAGACCAGTGCCCAACTGTTCTTCTTCTTCATCATCGTCATCCTTCTTCATCGTCATCCTTCTTCATCGTCATCCTTCTTCATCATCGTCCTCGTCTTCTTCTTTTCCTTCTTCTTAGTCCTTCTCCTTTTTTTTACCTCCTTTCTCTTTCTTCTTCTTCTTCTTCACACTCACGGCATCGTACGGTGTCAAAGAGCGACCATTTGAAACACTTCCAAGCCTAAATTGTACCATGATGTTCCCCCTTTTAATATCTGTACTAAGTTCATGAGAGAAAATGTGAAATGTATTTTCATTTAATTTTTGTTTCAATGTAGAAATGCAATGCTGGCGAATAAAGGGATGAAGACTCCGACAGCTGTGAAAACAGGCACAACCATTGCTGGCCTTATCTACAAGGTATGAAGTCAATATGTAAATATAGGCCTAGATCTATACAAAATAAAATATATTTAACCCCCCCCCCCCCCTCCAAAAAAAGAAAAAAAAGAAATAAAAATAATAATATTTTCAGAGATCCATCCTGAATGAAAAAGAGGATTCAACCATCTACATTTTTCAAAAAAAAATCAAATTGTGTCTGATAATTAACTGCATATGATTTGACTGTCTTGATCACATGTTGTTTTAAGTTATAAGTTCTGCTTTTTAGACTCTAGTTAGGCTGAAAAATATTTTTGCCACCATTAAGACCACCATGATACGGTTTGCCTTGATTTTGTGTCTGAGATCCCTGTTCGGTTTTTTATAATAATGGAAGTACATGGGTTGAAATATGAATAATTACCTAATTCTGCACAGACACACACACAAAAGCTGATATAAGCAACTGAGCCCAAGTATTCTTGGGTTTATATCCATGAGAAATACACAACTAAATATTAATAATGGTCTGTTTCATTGAAATGTACAAGTAGGCCTATATAAGATTGAAATTGAAATTTAAATTTCTTATTATTTTTTGTGAATCTTTAGTAACTATTATGTCATTCTTCCTTCCAGTCTTCCTATCTCAGATTGTTCAATCTTCAACATTTAATGACCTTTTTTCTTCATTTAGGATGGAGTCATCCTTGGTGCCGACACAAGAGCAACAGAGGGCACAATTGTTGCTGATAAAAATTGCACCAAGATCCATTTCATAGCTCCAAATATTTAGTAAGTCATCAGGCCCAGCCAACAATTCTCACTTTATTCACCCCGATTTAACAGGTGCCATGTTTTGTGTAAAATGTGAACATATTTTGCCTAAATTCATTTCAATGCTGTAGACATTTTATCCTGATAAACAATGGAATATCTTATTGTAAAAAGTTGTATTTTTTGGTAATCAAACTATCGCCGTACATCCTTCGTTTCCCCATATGATTTGAAATATTTTATAAGCTGTAGGTTTTAAAATGTGCTTCTGGAGAGTACTTCAGGGATTTGTTGTTTGAAATATGGTGTTCATCTGTAATATCTCAGGAATTTGTTATCAAAATTCAGGGAAGATAGAGGGGAAATGGCTAGAATAGAAAGTAGCAAAAGTCCAGGGATGAAATAGATTAAGACTGCTCCAGACCAACATGTTTGGGACAGCATAATTGTCAAAGTCAATTGATACAGCACCTAGAGGGACACTGTTACAAGGGGTCCAAACTAACTCTTCGCACAGAGCTCTAGATTGGAGATCCTGATTGAAAGTTTCTTGGTCTGTATGCCAGGGAAAAAATACAAGGGGGCTCGGGGTGAATTAGCCGCCAAAATGCCAAAAAATAAAAAATAAAGTCATAAAAAGAGCCCCCAAAATGTGCATAGGGTATTAGAGTTCAATGCAAAACAAATTAAAGAGTATTATTTTCATGCAAGCAAGCTTGAAAAGTAGCCCCCAAATTTTGTTAAATAATTTTTTCCCTGCTGTGTGCACCAGGATCCTGTTGAAAGTTTGGAGGAGTAGATGCATCTTGAACTTGGCCATGTCAAGCCCTGCTGTCCTGACATCAGCATTATATGATTGTTTTAACTTTAATTGAGTGTATTAAAGATTTTGATTTTACCCCATCTCTCTCTTTTTCACTATCCGCCCCCCCCCCCCCCCCACCTCTCTCTCTCCCCCTCTATCTCTCTCTCTCCTTGTATTTCAATAGTTGTTGTGGTGCTGGTACTGCAGCAGATACTGAGATGACAACGCAGATGATCTCCTCTAACCTTGAGCTTCACCGCCTATCCACAGGACGGGAAGGACGTGTGGTCACGGCAAACCGCATGCTCAAACAATTCTTGTTCAGGTAAAAGGATAACCTAAGTTCCTTGACAAGTCATCCTTCCACCTCTAAATTAATATTTGTCAACTCAAGTTGGAAGCAATAACTTGGGCACTCGTGGTCAAGGCAAGCCTTTTACTATCCTGGCCATGGTCTAGCATGGATTAGTAATGAGATAGTGAGGGATTAGAGAAGGCTAGTCTTTCTTCTTACGTATCAAGTGAACACATTTTGTAGTGACTGGAAAGACTTGTTCACCTTTAATAGTGACTATACTAGTAAAATAAAACACTTGACCAAACTTATGCTTAATACTTATTACTTACTGTAATAATATGTTTCATATAATGCTGGTCGGCAAAAGAGTAATAACAAAAAGGTACCATTGACACATATAATATTTTGTTGCATTGTAATGCATTGGTAAAGCTTCATGATGTATTTTCCTGCTTTCTTATCAGGAACGCCAGTTTTCAGGCAAAAGCCTGAATTCAGGCCCTATTTTCAGGCCATAGTTATGTTTTTTTGTGTACAAAATAGCTCATTCTAAGTGATTTTCAGGCCCTCTGATCAATTCTAACTGGCATCCCTGTCTTATTAACCTCCAGGTACCAAGGACATATAGGAGCAGCCCTGGTGCTGGGAGGCGTGGATTCTGCAGGTCCCCATCTCTACAGTATCTACCCCCACGGCTCCACCAACAAGCTGCCCTTCTGCACCATGGGGTCGGGTTCATTGGCTGCGATGTCCGTCTTTGAGGATAGATTCAGACCAAATATGGAGGTAAGTACGGAGAGCCAGTCATAATGATGAAAATAATATTAGCTACATTTATATTGCATGCATGTCCATCCCTAAGGATGCTCAATGCGCCCACGATGTACTAATATTACCCTGGTTTTAGCTTTGCTGCTCTAGGATAAAGGTATATACCAGTTTTGGAAATGCCCCCCCCCCCCCCCCTCTCAAAAAATGAAATGGAAGCTCTTATTACCAATCATGTGAAAGAATATGTGACGATACAAATTTTGCCGGGAAACCGCCTACTAATTGATATATTTGGTAAATTATCACATCAATCTGGTCTGGATAGAAATCGCGAATGCACTTCAATATTGAATATTTGGGCATATATTTCTGCTTTTATGCGAATTTAGGTTAGATGTATTGCCATCTAAACCTCTGAAGGCAATATTTAAACAATATTAAATGGATATTTTGCTACCAAAACCCTTGAACTGCAATTTTATCACTACCGGTCTTTACCTTTAAAGAGATCCGGTAACTTTGTCTCAGATTCTGAAACAAAATCCTGGATTTAGCTCATGCTGCAATGATAATTATAAACCTTTAGGTCAGTCAGGAACTCCATGACTTTTACAAGCCGATCGCCTGTCTGATTATCAAGATATTTATGATTGGAATTACAAATTTTAAAAACCGTTAACCAAATGGTTTTCATAACTCTACAGACTATTGGGAAAATGAGTATGGTAAAACCAGTCACTCCAAGATTTTTACTTTTTTTAGGCTCTTCTTGATCATTTTGAAGCGCTTTTTTGTCAGGGCTTCATATTACACCATATCACAGACACTGATAACACGTAGGGCCGTGCATCTCAGATTTAAAAATGTTAAACGATGCCTTTAAGGTGCTGTAAGATCATACCAGAAAGCCGTTTTCTACATCTAGATGCACATGTATTCTAATTCCAGCCACAATAGCAATGGCATCCTGAACGAGTAGTCGTGACCCCTGTTTGCTTTATGTTTACAGGAAGAGGAAGCCAAACAGCTTGTTCGTGATGGTATAGCTGCAGGTATCTTCAACGACCTGGGGTCAGGCACCAACATTGACCTCTGTGTCATCAAGAAGGGCAAGGTGGACTTCCTGCGACCTTACGATTGTGCTAACAAGAAGGGGGTCAGGTAGGTCACATTTCCGATTGTTATTCGTATCCGGGCCTCGTAGCTGGGCGATGAAATATACACATTTATATACCTCACTTAAGAAATCCAGCCATCTGATTGGTCGAATTGCATTCATAAACTTCAACTATTTCTGTAAAATTCCCAATAACCATGGTTATTGGGAAAATAGTTCAGTCTCCATGGTTACCCCATAGGTTTACATGTTAAAAAATGGTCTGAGCGATCGAGGATACCGCGTATTGAATCTCGATCGATCTTACCGACAATTTTATCTTGCATTGTTGACATGAAGTCGAAAATAAACTTCCAAAAACAAAAAACAACATCTGCCGATAGATCTTGATCTAAATTCGTGCCAATATGCATTGCAAAAGTAAAAGAAGGGCCTGTTTATATGGAGCAGCCACGAAGCATCCTCCACTCGAAACCGTTTTCAATCCATTTTAATGTATATATATATAAGAAAAAACTACTATGTTTTTAACAGAGCGCGATAGCCGAGCGGGTTAAGGCGCTGACTTTAGTTACATCACCTTTTGTACGCAAGAGTTCGAATCTCATCTTCGACAAAAGTTTTTTTATTTTTTATTTTTTATTTTTTAGTCTATTTTTTTTTGGCATATAAAAGTATTAATGACTGCTTTAATATTCGAGAAATAGTTGTTTTATTACGCTCTCGGAAGGTTACAATTGGGCTATTCCCCTCGGCACGCCTCGGGAAATAGCACAATTCTAACCTTCCCTTGAGCGTAATAAAACAACTATTTCTCTCAAAGCAGTCATTAATACTATAATATTGCCTCATCTATCGGTGCAGTGGGAAACATCTCCTAATGTATTGCTTCTTCCAGGTAATCCCCCCATTTCCTGTTGACAATGTGTACCAACGACCACGACGAATGTAGACTATTTTTTGTATCGTCTAACTTCCATGACCTTTGGGAGGTCCCTGTAATGCGCGGTAAAACAAAGAGTGAGCGTTTAAAATAAGGCTTCAACAATGGATACATGCTGTAACAATAAATGTCATGATTAGAACATTCATCGATGAAAGTTAAAGATAAAGACCAGTTATGGTCATGCGATTGCATTTTGAAGGGTTGATCATCTAGCGTAGATATACTGCAAGGTTCTGGAATGATCAAAATGATGAGAAATTTGGCCCAGCCTTCATGAAGTTACAAGCACTGTACACAAAAAGATGTATATGGGACTACGCACACATAGAGTGAGCGTTTAAAATGAGGCTTCAACAATGGATACATGCTGTAACAAATAATGTCATGATTACAACATTCATCGATGAAAGTTAAGCCATGGTATTCCTTTCATTCTTTTTCTTTGAATGTCAAATCAAGGACACATCCAAATGACCAAGTTTTATTTCTGTTACTTTTTCAGACAAGGGGATTACACCTACAAGAGAGGCACTACTGGAGTCTTGAAGAAGACCGTCACCCCCCTCAAGCTGGATGTTACCGAGACCAAGGTGGAATCCATGGATACGTCATGATTTAGTTCTTTTTTGAAGCAATAGGTGTGTTCACACTGTCAGAAAGTTCTGGAAATTTGATTCTTGGATTGTTTTATTCCTGTAGTATTGCCGGTTCAACCGCATATTCTATGATAATCTACTACATTAACTGCTGAAGTTTAATTCCATTGGAAAGTGTGAAATTTGATTCCCCTCGTGCCAGTCTGGTTGGCTAATTTACAGGAGACACAATCACTAAACTCTCCCATAACTATTTCCTCTGAAATGCAAGGACGATTGTTTGTAGAATGTTGATTCAAATGTGAATGCAAACTTTCAGAAACTTGTCACCTAATCGTGACCACTTCTAGTTGGGTCAACCATAGCTAATCAATATGCATGGTTCATGTCATTTTTGTTGGCATTGGCAGTAGGGATAGAAATGCCCTTTACTTCGTGTAATGGGATATTTATTCTGCTGCATTATATGTGAATGCACTTTACAGTTTAGAAACTACAAGAATTTACAAACAATCAAATTTCCTGGATTATCTACAGTGTGACTGCACCTTATCTGTATATTCTTCATTGTTGTAAGTTAGTGTTTTTTTCATGATGGTAGACATGCCGTAAACTGTTAAATATGCATACCACAGGCTGTAGGAAGAGATCGGTGTGTTGGTAACAAATCTGAGGGAATAAGATTCCCTAATTTAAAAAGCAAAGTCCACCATTACAAGTTGATTTGATATACATGTATATGCAGAGAGTAAGAGATATGGTTAAAAGATAATGTATGGAAAAAAATCTAATGACAAATATGGAGGTTTAAGGTTTTTGAAGGTCCCCAAACTAATCAGCAATTATTGTGTCTTTTTAATAGCAACTATCCATACGTTTGGTAAGAATATTTTGAATGTCTTAATTCTGTATTTTTGCCGAAGGAGTATATTTGTTGAATACAAGATAACGTACATAAATGTTTTTCATTGAAATGTTGTGGCATAGGTTTGAAAAAAAACTCTTCATCTAAACACACTGTGGAAACTGGATATTGTTTAGAGAGCAGCTTGGAAAGGAAATCACGGCAATTGGTTTGTGATTTTCAAAACTTAATAATTTGATATCTGTTTTTTCAGTCACATTTCACTTCACCACTTCTCTCATTCTCTGACTGTAAATATAATTTGTCATCATGGAGCAACTTACATTTCACCTAAAACACAAACAGCTGTATAGTCATGATGATATCTATCACTCTTGATGATGTACAAAGTATCAAAAAGCTACCATTTTGTAAGAAGCTTGTGCGTCTAACTGTCAGTGAGCGAAGGGCCCTGTTTCATTAAACTTGTTATCAATAACACAAGCTAAATTTTGTTGACAAATTTACCTTCAGCCAATCAAATGCCACGCTTTCAGTAGCTTATAACAGTTATAATAACTCGTTATTGATAACAAGTTTCGTGAAACAGGGCCGAGGGATCTTATGTATGCCCGAATTGTCCAACATTCAAGGGAATTTATCTTCAAGCAGAAAGCTACACTTATCTCATCATTTCAAATGTGAAAGATATGTCAATGCTAGTTCAGTCCAAAATAGTAACACAAATAATGTACATGTATGTGCTTTGTTATTTATGTTACTTTGAGTTATAAGCATTCCTATTCAGTCAATTCGATTTTAATAAACTGATAAATGTTGAAGAGTAGATTTTTTCCTCATAAGAGATATATCAAATCTATCAATACAGTCACACTCCTTCAATTCTTTCTAATTGAAATTGCATATGGAACACAACCATATGTGTCGACCAAGAAAGTGTTAGGGTGAAAAATCATCAATTTGTCCTAGATTTATTATCAAAATTTGTGACTCTGTGTAAATCATTTGTGATGGTAATCCGTCTACGATATCCCATCGTTTCCCTTTTTCTTTCTCTCATTGACTTAATAATTTGCTAATATGGCACATCTGTGAGGTTTTATAGTCGAGTGGTGTAAACACATGGCTAGAAATGAAAGATTTGAGACTAATGTCCTTTGGCAAGACAGTTATCAACAATTGCCACTCACCACCCAGGTGTTGATATTTCACATTTTTCTCTTAGATATCTCACACGTGTATTCCTGGAAGTGTAATGAATAAAATTCATGTCAAATTAAATGAAGACCGTTACTCTTTGGTTTTATGTGTACCTCATTTCCTGTGCCGTGTCAAATGCATTTAGTTATTTTTTTCACTCTCCAAATACTTGTATTATTATGTACATGTATCTGATATACCTATGTCGCCGTGACTTTTTTTTCCCCCAAGTTCTCAGAAACGTGAATGTACGTGCATGAAACTTTTGTAAGTGGTTATGATTAGTGGAAGTTTCATGCCGTGAAATAAATGAACTTATAACACTAGATATTTTGCATTTTGCAAAGATTCTCTGCATCAATTTCAGTTGCATGTCACAAAATTGTATGTTTACAGTACATTGTATACATAATTTATTTTTCTTCCATCCACCCCTCCAGTTCAGAAACCTTCAATGGATATTTTATTTCTCACAGTAATACTTATTTGATTTGAATTGTTCATTTTCATGTTCATTAATTCCATATACATCAACATAATTATTTTAATTTACAATCTTATTACTTAAGATGTATGATAATGACATGGAATATACAGAAAATGTGTCATAAAGCTTGAAGTGACATCCTTTTTATGTGTTGCGATGCATAAAAGTGAGGTTAGGAAGAAATACAGATGAAAAAGAGCATGGGAAGAGAAGGGACAGAGGAGCAGGGTGGAAGAGAAAGTTACGTTTATGATAGTATCGGAAGGAGTAGATATATCAAGTCTTTTGGTAGCTTCTATTTATGGCAATAGGGACATTTTTTTTTTTTTTTATCGTGACCAAATTGTTTTATTGACAGTAGAAGTAAAGATAATTATGAAAGAGATAATTTTTTCGCCGCGTTATGGAATAGTAATGGGGCTTTGTAATAAAGGATTTTCAGTTATGGTAACGTTAATTTTACCTTAAAAAAAAAAAAAAACTAAAGCGCCCCCCTGGCAAAAAGTTTTTTGTATTCGCCCCCCCCCTCCCCCCCCCCCCCCCCCCTCCCCCCTGCTTATTCACCTGCTGGCTAAGTCGCCGCTAGATCCGCCCCTGCATGCTGATACTAATGAAGAGTAGTGTGGATAAGATCAATGGACCTATTACGGATGGACATTCAACGTGATTCTTTCTTTGATCCAATGATAGTAGCCGCCTTCTGATTATGTGCATTTCAATGAGAACATTCAGCTGTTTCAACAATAACGACTGCGTAAGCATTTTCGGTCATTGACAAAGGAACACTTCCCTCTCTTGGGTTTTGTTTGGATGGTGTGCTCTGTAAGAGTGTGTCTTAAATAAAAGCATCCTCAATGGGGAGCAGCAAAGTTGAAAAGCAGACGATTTTGATGATATGAAATGT
The DNA here is from genome assembly GCA_035222895.1 of Strongylocentrotus droebachiensis. Lineage (NCBI taxonomy): Eukaryota > Metazoa > Echinodermata > Echinoidea > Camarodonta > Strongylocentrotidae > Strongylocentrotus > Strongylocentrotus droebachiensis. Next base: position 172,187 of record JAVYIG010003717.1, read on the forward strand.
ATTATTACTGATTTGCAAACTTTCGCACACACCTATGACCTTATAAAACAATTAGAAGGCCATGATCTGTATCAGCCCTGTGCGTTGTAACTCTGGAATATTATGAGGAAATAGGGGGAAACGGGATTTTAAATCACAACCCAAAATCCAAAAATAACCTCTATCTAGTAATATCAACATGTTTTTCGAAATAAAATACATGTACAGTACACGGAACAACAATTTCCGATTATAAACCAGAACTGCACATCGATTTTCCATGATTTAAGTGAGTTATTATCTTCTGCGCATGTATAGTAACATGTGTAAAATCACTATCTTGATTCTGTCCCGGCTTTTTGGCGGCGACCCATGATGAGTACAAAGAGAAGAAACATGTACGGAATGTTATTGAGACGACATTGACGAAGACAATCACAATGAATTCATTAAGAAAACGATGAATGTCCATTCGTAATAGGTCCATGGTAAGATGAAGCTATTTGTTTGGGTCAAAATCAGGGAGATCCTAGTTTTGAATATAAAATCTCTATGGTCAAAATGTATACCGCCATCTCCTGGGAAGAATGCAAATCATTCCCAGCTTAGTTCTACGAAAGAGATAACAGATTAGCGAAGCTCGTCTCTGACACCAACTAAGATAGAGTCAACTACTAAATGCCCAGAGGAAAGAGAGAAGAAAGGAAAAAGACAAACATGCAGGCGTAAAAAGATGAAACCAGAGGAAATAGTAGGGAAAAGGGAAAGAAATAATAAAAAAAAAAAAAAAGGGAGGGGGGTGGGAGGGAGGTAAGGGACGGGTTGTGGATACACATGCGGCGTTTATTTTAAGATTTCTTATCTTGGGGAAATGACACAAAAAAGTTGATATAAACTGTTGGAGGCAACCAGGAGTACCGTGCTCCAGCGCAATATACCACTTTCGTAATGTGACCATAATACATACTTTGTTAAAGGGGAAGTCCACCCTGAAGTTGGTCAGGAAAATTGTTGTTTATTGATTATGTTAATAATGTTACTACATTTAATTTTAATTTAGTGACAGAGTCGCTTATTCCAAAACATGTTCATATGAACACTTGGCATTCCATACTAAATCGGTGGATTAAACCATGGACTAAAGTTAGTCCGCTTTCAAGAATACTACTCTATGACTTTTTCGTGTACATAGCAAACTGGAGAGGACCCTGCTTGATACGTCGTAGTGTTGCCAATTTGTGTTTCACTGAAGACACCCTTACCGGATTATACTAAGACTTCTGGTACAAATAATTGTATTTCAAGAGTTGAGAAATAAATTAATGCATTACCTGTTGTCCTGTTATTATAGGGAAAAGGCACGAGGTTTGTTTGTCCAACCTAGCAACAACTAGTAAATGCAGTTTGCCTTCTGACTATTAACTGAGATGAATATAATAGTGCATTGCTATATATAATATAGGTAAACGCGTAGGCAGAAATTAGAATACATTTTGAGAAAGGTCTTCACCCCCCCCCCCCCCCCACCTCTTCAGAAACCCTGGATCAGACGCTCACCATTATTCAATAATTTTGCGTTTCACAATACGCCTTTGGAAAGGGTATGTGAACAAAGGCTATTCACAGTGAAGCAACCCTGTCATTTTGGAAATTATTCTTCTAAATATGTTGAGTGTACGTGACCTCGATGTTTTGTAAAGATTTGCATATAATATTTGATGTCATTTGCTTACGGCAAATTGCTCTATGATAAGGGTGTCTACAAAATAGATAACACAAGTTTACATGAAACTTAATCAATAACACAGAATAGGTTTCGTTAAAATGGCTATATATAATAGGCAATTTTCGTAAAGCAATACAATTTGATGCACAAATGCCTTGTTACAAATGATTTCATTCACCCGTTACGAACAATTTTATTTCAATAGTCAGAATGCGATTTGCATATAGATTACGTACTATTGTTAGGTATGATTGTATTACAAGCCACCGTGTTTATCCTACCTATATTTCATGTATGTAATTCGCATTCGGGCTGACTATTGAAATACAATTATTCATAAGAGGTGAATGGGATAATTTGTAGCGTGACACTTAACAAAGATGTATGCATTAAATTCGACTACATTGCGAAAATGTTCTATTGAACAGCCCTTTAAAAAACTTTCTTCTTAGACTCAAAACATGATCAACAAAATTAAAGATAAAGGGGAGTTCTGGTAATGCGATTGCATTGTGAAAGAAAAGATGTGGAATGGATCAGAACAAATTAAATCATGTAGCATAATGCACTGCAAGGTTTTAGAGTCATCAAAATCATAATAAATTTGGCCCATGCAGTCTTGGTAGCACTGTACACAGATATTAATGGGACTACACAAAATGGTGTCGGGGCTATAGTTCTTAATTACTTTGATTTTCTTATCTTTCTATGCTCATCACTCAGCCAGTATACATTTTCTTCCAAAATTGTTTGGCACATGACATTTATTTTTAATCTTGAACATTCAGTGTAGGCCTAAGTTTCGTTTAATTCTGTGAGAATTCATTTTTTTAAACCAGTACTCAAGTTTATCTTTAACCTCGCTTGATGGTTGAGACATGAGACGACATGGAATAACATGTATTTCCCATTTTTTCAAAATCTCATGAGTATATTGGAAACCCATTTTATCCTGAGTTCCTGACACCATTATCAAAAAGTGTTATTGAGCGTTATGCAATTGGTGTGTCCTAATGTCTTAATGTGAAGTGTACAAATTAACTGCATTTCTTGCTTTTAATGCGTCGGCCGGGTGGCAGAAGGGCGTTAGCGCGCAGGCGACTCGAAAACTACTTTTCAAATTATTCGCATTTAAAGATTTGTTTTATATCTAAACTGCTTTTTTAACATTATGTACCATATACACCTGTACCAATATTAAATTACCTGCGCAATAATTCGTGGACGTGGTCTTTCCCTCACGATTATAGAATAATAAAATTGTTAAGATTTGTTTGTGATATACATTTTTTAAACAACTTAATTTCCGAATCATTTGTTATATGTAAGATCTTAGCATTAAATATGCGTATGCATCCCGACACAGCACCAATGAATAAGAGAAATTCAGTTCAGAAATGCAATTCTAGTCAGTTCAGAAATTCATTTCAGTTTTGGCTTTTCAATAGCTAGTTGACCGTTATTTCGTCGCTGTTTTCACGAAGTGACGGTAGTGAACAAAAATTGCATTCACTTTGCGTTACGATTTTCCTCACTACTTCACAACCATACAATGTCGATTTCCGTTTCACACATCATTGACTTCTTGAATCAACCTATATTTATACGTTGAATCATACCTGCACGCCTCAGCTGTTGCTACATAATATAGGCCGGTTCAATAGCAGGAGAACATCTTGTTCATATGCCGTCTTTCTGCTTTTATGTGACATTTTGTATATCCTCGGGATAAAGTATATCGTGTTTTTTTCTCCATTGAAATATACATGTATGCTACCTTATGTACAATATGGACATGGTGTATTCCTTAAAAGTTGATTCAATATATCATGCACGCATGGCTAGCTAAAGTTTTAAGACCATATTGCCGTATAAAACTGTAGGCCCACCTATTAAACTTGTTAAGAAATATTGTAGGTTTACCATTTTATACGAGAAAGAGAGAGTTATGTTAACACGGTGTGAGAGAGAAAGAGAGAGAGAGAGAGAGAGAGAGAGACGGAGAGAGGGGGAGAGAGAGGGAAAGAGAGAGAGAGAGAGGAATAGAGAGAGAGAGAGAGAGAGAGAGAGGAGAGAGAGAGAGAGAGAGAGAGAGAGAGAGAGAGAGAGAGAGAGAGAGAGAGAGAGAAGGGGGATATATGGGCGGAGCATGGGGGAGAGGTGTAGCGGCCCAGCGGGAGTGAAGGTTACCTCCACTGACTACTAGTACTAGTTGCAAGTTGCAGGTCGATACGAGCTCCTTGTGTTACATGTAGCGTGGATTTGAAGTTAGAAACTTGGCATTTACGTACGAAGCCAGCACTACAGGCAAAAGGAGTAAGTCTACCTTACATTCATTTCTTACAGTTACAGAGTTATTTTCTGCAAAATAATACTATTTTGAGATATGGTTGAAGTGAGATGATGAGACGAGGTATGGGTCTTTTAGGCTGTTGCCAGAGATAACCTTACAAATATAGTAATAGTAGTAGTAGTAATATACTCTCTCTCTGTTTCACGTTCTTCCGTTCGCGTTCTGCCGACATGTACATGTGCGAATCATTATATACTCATGAGAATATGATGAAATATGGTTCAACTTGTAAACAATACAGTATAAATGTCTATTCTTTGCTGCTAATAATGTTCGTGTAAGGAGTATATATATATACATAAGCAACGGTAGGTATACCTAACGTAAGTACTCGTGCTAGTAGTAGTAGTATAGTCCACATATACATTTTCACTTGCTGCCTTGTGTGAAAGCATACGTTGCATGGGCCGGGTCGGGAGTTCATTTCCTCATAATATCAAAGGAATACTCTCCCGTGGTTCAGGTGTATGGGGCGCCAAGTGTTACCCTAGTTTTTCGGTATAAAATCACCTCATTTTGTTACAAAATTTGTACCGAATTAATTTTGTTACAAAATGATTTGTACCGAATTTATTTTGTAACAAAATTTTATTTTGTTAAAAACTTTTGTAACAAAATAAATTTTGTTACAAAATGATTTGTACCGAATTCATTTTGTTACAACATTTTTACCGAATTCATTTTGTTACAAAATGATTTGTACCGAATTCATTTTGTTACAAAATCATTTTTACGGAATTCATTTTGTTACAAAATTATTTTTACCGAATCTATTTTGTTAAAAAAATTTGTACTGAATTGATTTTGTTGCAAAATGACTTTTACCGAATTTATTTTGTTACAAAATGACTTTGTACCGAATACATTTTGTACCGAAAAACCAGGGTAACACTTGGCGCCTTTAGACGCCAAGTGTTACCCTGGTTTTTTCGGTAACACTTTGCGCCTTGGGTAGCCAAGTGTAACCCTGGTTTTTCGGTATAAAATCACCTCAATTTGTCACAGAATATACTCAAAACTGTATTTTGTAACATTATGTTAAACAATTTATTTTGTTACAAAATTACTTTGTACCGAATTCATTCTGTATTACAAAATGGTTTTTTTTGTGGACGGAATACATTTCGTACCGAACTCATTTTCATTCTGTGTACGGAATTATAGTCCGTGCATATAGTTTTGTGTCCGCGGAATGCAAGGTCAGTGAACAGTTGATGCTTGGGGGAGAGGGAATTAAACCTTGGTAAGAAGTTGTGTTCATACTGCACGCACTGCCTCATCCTGATAGCACACTAGTAGCGTACACAATGGTGTGTCTACACTCAATAATACCAAGATACTGTTTAAATGGGCAAGAAATAAAGAAGGTGCCTACGTACCGTAGTTACTGAGTAAGCCTAACATTTAATAACTTCATACAAGGAAGTTTAAAACACAAAGCTGCAAAGCAAGGCAAAGACTACCGTAGCGTTCACGTACGTATGTGCTTCCATGGGGTCCAAAAATTCATATTAATCTACATTTAATATATCAATTTTTTATCATAGTAATTTACCAATGCATTATCCACCTTATTCGGACCCCCCTCGCCTCATCACCCCTCTCGATACCGCCAGCCCCTCCCGCTACCCCATCCAAGTCCTCCAGGGTATAAAGAACAATAAAGATTTACAACTTGCAAATATTGATAGTTATGTATATCTTTTTTCTCTTCGTAACTTTACCCCACAATTTGCGCCTTGAGTAAGTTATTAACTAAGTGCGGCGCTTTATAAGTATTTATTATTTTTGTTATTGAGATAATATAGTTTAATTAAACTATATTCTCTCAATAACAATAATCAATGCTGTCAGTATATTTGTCTTTTGCTTACTTATACAAAATTCTTAGCCAAGGACATGTGACAGTTACTATGTATTATGCCATAGCACATTGTTATATTCTAGTTTAAGTCACTAGTTACAGTTTTAATAGCGAAACGCTTTGTTCATGTCCAGATTAACTTTAACTTCCAGTATCTTGGTATTGTTGAGTGTAGACACACCATGACTGTACGCTACTAGTGTGCTATCAGGATGAGGCAGTGCGTGCAGTATGAACACAACTTCATACCAAGGTTAATAATTAATTCCCTCTCCCCCAAGCATCAACTGTTCACTGACCTTGCATTCCGCGGACACAAAACTATATGCACGGACTATAATTCCGTACACAGAATGAAAATGAGTTCGGTACGAAATGTATTCCGTCCACAAAAAAAACCATTTTGTAATACAGAATGAATTCGGTACAAAGTAATTTTGTAACAAAATAAATTGTATAACATAATGTTGTTACAAAATACAGTTTTGAGTGTACTCTGCGACAAAATGAGGTGATTTTATACCGAAAAACCAGGGTTACACTTGGCGACCCAAGGCGCAAAGTGTTACCGAAAAAACCAGGGTAACACTTGGCGTCCAAAGGCGCCAAGTGTTACCCTGGTTTTTTGGTACAAAATGTATTCGGTACAAAGTCATTTTGTAACAAAATAAATTCGGTAAAAGTCATTTTGCAACAAAATCAATTCAGTACAATTTTTTTTAACAAAATAGATTCGGTAAAAATAATTTTGTAACAAAATGAATTCCGTAAAAATGATTTTGTAACAAAATGAATTCGGTACAAATCATTTTGTAACAAAATGAATTCGGTAAAAATTTTGTAACAAAATGAATTCGGTACAAATCATTTTGTAACAAAATTTATTTTGTTACAAAAGTTTTTAACAAAATAAAATTTTGTTACAAAATAAATTCGGTACAAATCATTTTGTAACAAAATTAATTCGGTACAAATTTTGTAACAAAATGAGGTGATTTTATACCGAAAAACTAGGGTAACACTTGGCGCCCCATACAGGTGGGACAAAAATGTGCCATTGAAATGCACGACGACGTAAATTTACAAAAGCAGTGAGTAAATATTGCGACCCGCGCGCGTTATTTTTTCGGCGGCACAGATTGAGGCATGGTGCGTGTTGAGCCTATGGGAAGGGTTAGGGTTAGGGTTAAATCAAGACCCCTTTAAAAAAAACAAGCCCCAAGCCGCAGAAGAAAATAACGCGTCCCGCGCAGGAAGCAACAAAATTCCAAGGCTGGTTCCGGCTGGTTCCTTCCGGGCTGTATCTTTTCAGGCTGGACAAGAATCATTATCGCATCGTATATTTTATGATAATATCATACAATTTCAGTGATTTACACATCTATCCAATGAAAATCTGTCCATATATTGTAACAGTAACGATCATGGGTGTCGATTTGTATCCGTGGTTGGGGGGATGATAGGTGCCAAAATATTTTCGGCAATGGATCAAAGCAACCAAGAGGTAGAAGCGTGTGGCAGGTTGCGCCCCCTCCCTTCCAAGTTATTAACTTTTTCAAGTCATATGTGACTCTCTTCCTTCTTTAATTAAACCAACTGAATCCTCTCTGCGGGAAACTCATTTCAATGAAACAGAATATCACTGATAAAAAATGTGGTTCTCGAAATGACAGAAAATTACCACTCCTGATCTCATACAAACTATCTGTTTCTTAAAAACATACGGTAATATAAAACTTACGTTCCAACTACCAAACAACAAACTTCCTTTATCTCCTTCTTCACCCAGATATACTTATCATACCAGATACGCTCTAAAATATAAGCATGATATTCCCCTAACGTCCTGACTAGAGCACTATTTTTTTCTACAAAAACTATAACCAGTCTTAGAACTTTAAAAGGTGCATATTATTGGAAGGGTGTTATAAACAAAACTTCAAACTTAATAACATTCTTACCTTCAAAAACACCTTAACTACCTTATGCCTGTTACGATTGAATACAATACATAGGCCTACATCAGCTTTTCAATAAAACAAAAATAAGTTGTGACATAATAATCTTTCTCCAAAATATCGGACTGGAGTATTCTGTTGTATTGCTTGTTTATGTACAAAGAGCTTATTTTCAAGAGGCACTAGATCCATGTGTGTAACTTCAGAAAGAACTCTTTATTTACCCGATTTTGCTCAGGTGTCTATGGAAAATTGTTATTAAAAGATGCATGTGTTCATAATTTCTCTCATAATTTAGGTTAATAATTTTGTTCAAGGTAAATAGAGGAAAATGTATATCATTATCTCCATTTGCTATCAAAAGATTTTGCTCCTTTCGGAAAATAGCTCTTCAAATGTTTTACATGTAGAGATATAAATAAACAAAGAAATGGATGAAATCAATAATACAAAATAGATACTGAGTATGAATCAGGGAACAAACTGAAAGTTTCGTCTCCTACATGCTGCCATTTGGACAAAACCGTCTTTCTCTTCAATGATACAATATTTTATTACTTTACTTGCATTATGAAGAAAAAAAATGCATCATCAACCCCACATAGCTTTAAAAATCACTTCAGATTGAACTGGCCAAAACGGTCATGCGCTATTCTTGCTCAGATGCTTTTCTTAACCTTTAAGAGTTCTTTATATTGAGGAATTGGTTGATAATTTTTTTCTGGGCAATAATGCCCAAATGCAAATACACGACTGTAACTTTTAGCGCGTTTTGACAAATGTTTTAGGACATATATCAGGAAAAAAATGAGTGAAAAAACAAACAAATAAAGATACAATGACGTGAATTTTAAAAGGGTGAACGGAAACAACATAACAACTAGTGCTTCTTGGGTGCAGATGCCTTAGGGCCCCAGATGGTTTCCCATTTGGGGCCCATGTTTCAGAGAATATGGGACCCATGTGGGTCCCACATGGGCTTGCTACCTGGTTTATTATCCTCTCTGTCTCTCTACCACTCTCTACTTCTTTTTTTTTGCACTTTTGCGCTTCGCGCTTAACATTGATTTTAGCTCGTTGCTTTTTAACGCTGCGGCTTTGCATTTGGCGCATGCATTTCTATGATGCTGTTGATTGAATAAATTGAATAAATTCATCAATTCCTGATGAAGCCGTATGAGCGATTTTCAATTTATACTTGCCTCATTTACTTCGTTTTCTATTTATATATGTATGTATTATGAACATAAGATAGCAAAATGTGTATATTGATGGTCATCTTGCGAGTAATAATCATTAACTACTCTCATCGGGCTCTCATCATTAATTTTTCTCTTCATTTTTTTATTTTTTTATGTTGAATTATTGGGGGGGGGGATATATCCCCCCATTCCCCCCCCCCCCGGGATCGACACCCATGGTAACGATCCATCTGTGACACTAAGTAATAAACGATGTGCATGAGTCAACATTTTGACTGACAGTTCGTCTTCTGCGCACCTGTATATTAAAGGAAACCAAAACCTTCATACTAAGTTACTTTTATTGTAAAGTTTAAGATATTTGAAAAATATCAGTGAAAATTTGAACAAAATCGGGCAAGGAATAATGAAGTAAGAGTGTGTGTGTGTGTGTGTGTGTGTGTGTGTGTGTGTGGTATTGGGTTTTTACAGACGTGTATCAATCAGATATGATTATTTACGTCTGGGGACCGACCTTTAAACGTCACCATCCGAAAGACGTGACTCAGTTTCGAACCTGCGTCCTCGGCTGAATCAGTTTGTAACTTCCACTGTTAGCTGGATTACAGGCGCACGCCACAACGCCTAGAGTGTGTGTGTGTGTAATTGGGTTTTTACAGACGTGTATCAATCAGATATGATTATTTACGTCTGGGACCGACCTTTAACGTCACCATCCGAAAGACGTGACTCAGTTTCGAACCTGCGTCCTCAGCTGAATCAGTTTGTAACTTCCACTGTTAGCTGGATTACAGGCGCACGCCACAACGCCTAGAGCTTTTTTAAATGACTAGTCACTAGAGGGCGGTATTCAATTTGATGACATCATCTGTGAACAACTCTTCATGCCTTTTGTACATCAAATTTCATGTTTTTCCTTCTTTCTTGTGATTGAGATAATGTACTCCCCTGAAAGCAAGATATAGAATGCAAAATGATATTCTACTTCACATGTTATGAAGTCGGATTAAGAACACAAATAAATACGAAGAAAACAAAAAAATTGTGAAATTTTATGTACAAAAGGCATGGAGAGTTGTTCACAGATGATGTCATCAAATTGAATACCGCCCTCTAGTGACTAGTCATTTCAAAATGCTCTAACTTTCTTATTCCTTGCCCGATTTTGTTCAAATTTTCACTGATTTTATTCAAATCTTTTAAACTTTACAATAAAAGTAACTTAGTATGAAGGTTTTGGTTTCCTTTAACTGAATGGAGTGTTTTAGCCAGATTGTGGCGATAAAAGTGTGTAATTCTCTGAACAAATTAAGCTTTTTCGATCGCTTTTATGAACTGATTTTATGATCCACAAACTGCCTACATCCATAATAAAATTAATGTCCAAAGGTCCAGAGAAGTCGGATAATGGTCAGTGGTCTATTAATGTTCTGGTTTTTTTTAGGTTCCAAGATGGCCGACGAGAAGCCATTCCGTGTAATCATCTGGGCTGTACCGCGCTCAATCTCAACATGTATTCTGAAAATGCCTCGATTTCCAGCCAAATACACAGGTAAACATGAGTGAAACAATTATTCCTTTGCCTCCTGTATCATCATCAACACCACCAACATCACCAAGTCACCATCATCATCACAATTCGTCCTTGTTTTCACGAAGTGACGGTAGTGAGGAAAATCGTAACGCAAAGTGAATGCAATTTTTTTCACTACCGTGACTTCGTGAAAACAGCGACGAATTGGCCCATCATCATCACCATCACCATCACCATCATGACCGTCGTCGCAGTCACAATCACCATCACCATCATCATCATCATCACCATCATCATCACCACCCTATCACATTCGTCATCATCATCACCATCACCATCATCATCATCAACACCATCGTCATCACCACCCCTATCACATTCGTCATCATCATCATCATCATCATCATCATCATCATAATTACCATCATCACTAGCACCATCTCCATCACTACCACCACATACTCATTATGAACATTGTCCTCCTATTCATCCTCCGCCTCCTCAAGTCATTACCACCACCATCATAATCATCATCATCATTACAATCATCTACCGTCATCACCACTATCATCACAATCCTCTTCTTCCTCCTCATTTCCTCATATCGTACTATAGTCATCATCATCTCCATCACCATCACCACCATACTCAATTGCGAACATTTTCATCCTATTCATCTTCCACCTCTATCATTACCACAATCATGTTCGTCATCATTACAATCATCACCGTCATTACAACCATCATCACAATCCTCTTCTTCCCCCTCATTTCCTCATATCCTCATATCGTACTAGTCATCATCATCATCATAATCACCACCATCACTAGCACATCACATCGTACATCAGTTACATACTCAGAACATATTCATCATCCTCCTCATCAGGGGCGTACGCAGGGGGGGGGGGTTCAACCCCCCCCCCCCCCTTTGGTATTTTTATGTATGTAAACCCCCCTAAAAAAACCTAAAACCCCCCCCCCTTTGTTTTTTTGTTTTTTGAGCGACTTTTCGGCTGGCTGAGTCGTTGCGATTTTTTTGGGCCTCCAAAAAAAAAAAAAAAAGTGTCCGCTTACCCGCTTACCCCCCCCCCCCCCCCCCCCCCCACTGAGCGACTTTTTGGCCGGCGCGATTTTTAAAATTTTCGGGAGCAAAATATTTTAAAACCCCCCCCCCCCTTGAAAAAATCCTGCGTACGCCACTGCTCCTCATCATCACATAATTACAATCATTACATCTACTACCACGTACCACTACCACTACCACCACCACCACCACCACCACCAACGTCACCACTACCATTATCTTCAACACCTCCACCACCACCATCATCAGTCATTGGATCCTCTTCCATTCTCATAAATTCCTACTCTCTCTCTCTCCCTCTCTCTCTCTCTCACTCTCTCTTTTACAGGCTTGGTTTGAGCCATACTGCCTCGCATTCTTTGCCGATTTCACCTGCAAGAAGATGGGCGTCTCTCTGCCTCGCTATATCAAAGATTTCAACCCGGAAGCTTTCGCTGGTGGCATGGCGTCCGCAGTGAAAGGAACTAAAATGGAGAACAAGTTCTCTCCTGGGGAAATGGATTCGTCCCTCATTTTGTGAGTGCATTTTTTCTTCTTCAATTATTAGTTTTAAAGCCCACTGTCCTATTTGTAGCTACTTGCTCCCTCTATATAGAAAACTTCCCCAATCGGTGCCTGTTGGTCCCCATGATCCTCTTTTTCTTATGTTAGTTGATAGCTGAGTTAATGAGATAGCCACCTGTCAGTGACCTCGCTGCATGGTCTAATCCCTTCTGGCCCAGTAGTATTGACGGTCTTTAACAGTCTTTTGTGTAGGCTAAGACGTATGATTTTGACACAAGGGCATCTCTAAGCCCTTAGACCATTTTGAAGATGGCAAAACTCGCATATATGTTATCAATGAGTAAATAACAATAGAACAGGCCTCACCTTACCAATACTTTTTCCGATAGGGTTACAAAATATGAAACTACCTGCAATAATGGACTTGCCGATGGAAAGCCTGTTAGCATTGAAGGACGATTCTTTTTAAAGTTCTTTCACTGAAGACATGCTATTAATAGTAGGCCTACTGCTCGCAGAGGAAAAAGGAAACCAAGAAGTTAAACCTTTAACCAGTAAGTTGAAGGCAACCATATATGTTTAAAGTACAACGTTCAACTTGTCTTCGTTTGTTTTTTCTCAGGCATAGTTCTATTGAAACTAGTTACATTCTAACGGAATTGGTATTTATTTCAGACGAGACAGTGTTCGGGACCAGCTAGACTCGTTACCAGCTGGTAAGTCTCACATCATCAAGGACATGGCATACTCTGTCACGGGCTTCTATGACATGTTACCCAGCAAGGAGTCTAACTTCAAACACGTCTTCCTCATCCGCAAACCCGAATGCATGTTTCCATCATGGCGCCGGTTGCTCATGATCCAGCTAAAGAACATGGGAAT